>CAIGRF010359652.1:37137-57323 GCA_903798235.1 Fraxinus ornus | reverse complement strand
ACTACCGCATCAACCTCCCTCAGTGGTGGCTCCACCACTTCAGCCAACTACTATCTAACTCCATCTCATCATCTCCTCCAGCGCCTCCACCCCCAACAACAATACCAACATGGCCAATCACCTCGATCCATTACTAATTCGTCTACCACTGGAGTTACTAGTGGCGCGTTATCATTGTCGTTTACAGTCGCCACTAGTGCTTCTACCTCCTCTACCATCTAGTCGTCGAAGCTTGCGTATGCCTCTTTAGCCATCGTAAGTTACTGTACAACCATAAGAACAACAAGTACAAATCGAACAACCACCAAAAAAGGTCACCAAGGCTCGCTACACGAATTGAGAGCTTTGGTATCTAGAGAAAGCGGTTGAGAACTAGGGCTTTGGGTGGTGTTTGGTGTTGTAGATAGATCTTATAAATTGAGTAAATGTGGTCGGTACCATTGCCTCACTGTCGGTGTATATTCTCCAATCTCTTAACTTAGAACCTATCATCTTCTTTATCAATCTCTCACCTCCTTCAAACTTTCACTATCATTTCTCTCACTAACCTCCAAACCCTCTCATTGTCATGATGTAGGTAGTTGTCAGTGGTAGCGGTTGAGGGCTAGGGGTTTGAATTAGGCGATTAACAAACACATAAGTACCAATGACTAGTGGAAGAGAAGGCAACGACAATGGTAAACGCTAGGTGGGGGTTTGTGGTTTTTTTTAGGGAAAATGTGTTGAATCCAAAATACATTTAGGATGTGTTTGAGCCACATTATTTTGGTAGAATGTATTCTGGAACAATAGATTGATGGAGAGTGTGTGGTTGAAAAAGAAGTACAAGTTATTGATGTGATGGAAAATATTATTTTATTAAAAAATGTGTGGTTGAAAATGAATAAAAGAATGTGAATGAAAATTTTAATGTGTACTAAATAGGGCCTTATTTTATTTGGGAAAAAATATTAAATTTTTAATTTATGTGGTCAACTAACGGTTTCTGGGGTCAAAATGATAGAGACTTAAGCTACGGAATTTATAAAGGCTTGGTATCTATACTCTATAGTGGCATAAATGAAATGAAAGATTTTGACAAAGTCTGCTACTAAATTAAAAGTTTGGTACTTTGGCTACAATTCTCCCTTATAAGAATGAGATTTAGATAATCTAGAATTTTCCAAATTTAAAGGGCTAATTTATAATTACACTAAAATCAAGGACCTCACTTGTAAGACTTGAGAAAGCAGAAATTCTCTATCAATTGACAATTTCAGCCCAGAATTACTATCAGAAGCTAGGTTTTGACCCTTTGAGTTGATGGCCAAAATTGTCATTTAACATTTGGCACGCACCCTAAGAAAGGGATTATGATAATTTGGAACCAGCCAATCAAAGCTGAAATTCTCCCAAACTGAAAAGGACTGAATTATAAATACACTAAAACTCAAGGACCTCATCGAAACGACTCTTAAGATTGCATTGACATTTTAGGCCACAACTACCATTAATATTTAAAAGAATATATCTCAATAGGTAAGGCTCTTTTCGTCGTTTCAAGTTACGTGTGACTCCAAACAAGGTCGGTCCTAAACAGAAAATTTGACTAATTATAAGGGCGGAAGAGCAAACTCTCAATTCGGAAACCGATATCTGTAACAGCCGCTTCCAGTCCACACCACCATTGCTCGTCAGAAAAAATCCAAAATTCAGTCCAAAACAAGAACGCAGAAAAGGGGTCTATTTTTTCCTGTTTTGGGGGTTTCTTAGGTAACCTCTATGAATCTATTCGGTTATACATTGTACATATACATGAATTGTGTAAGGTACTCTACGCCAGAGCAATTTGGGTTTTCCTTTACAATTTTGTGAAAGATTTCTGTATTTCTTGACCCCTTTCTTGATTTAATTCTCTATTATATATTTCTGTATTAATTGAGTGCTGTTTTCTAGATTTTTATTGACCAATTCGTTTTTTTTTTGTGGCTTTGATTAATCAATTTCAGAGGCAGAAGGGTTGAACAGCAGCACAACATGTCTCAGACAAATTGGGAAGCTGATAAAATGTAAGTTTTGTGTGCGCGTGTGTTATATCACAGTTCTATACCTTCCACTGTTCTTCTTTCGGTATATTATGTTTGTGGCCTTAGTTTTATGTTTTCTGTTAGATTTGTGCTTTGGGTTTGTGTTCCTTGAAAATTTGTTCAATCCCAAACGGCAGTTCTTGTCTTATTTTAAAATGCCTTTTCGTGGTTTATTTACCCCTTTTTTTAATGCATTCTAGGGTTTTTTATGCCTTTACGGGATTCTCGGTGCAGTTTCACTTTTTTCCATGGCCTTCAGATTTTACCTCATTAAAAAGTTTTTTTTTTTGGGGCTGCATTTTAATTTTCTTAAAGATCGTTGTTTTATTTTTATTTGGTTATCAATTTTTTTTTTAATTTATTTATTTATTTTTTTTTAAAATAGGCGTCATGACTTTTAACTTGTCTGCTGGATTTTGAATCTTCTGATGGTACTTTTGGGGTTTAATTTCTCTTTTTGGAATAAACGAGATTGATATAGTTGCTGTTTATTTCGAATTTTTATATTGTTGTGCCTTCTGGAGTGAAAATCTTTTCAGTGATAAATGCTACACTGTTTTATTTAATGTTTTTGGACTTCTGATTTTAGGCTGGATGTCTACATCCACGATTATTTATTGAAGCGAGACTTGAAGGCCTCTGCTCAGGCTTTCCAAGCTGAAGGAAAAGTATCGTCTGACCCTGTTGGTAAGCATTGAGAAAATATAACTGCAAGAGGATTTTAGCACTCCTTATCTGGAGTTCCATTTCATGATAGAAATTATTATTTTTTATTTGTATGTGTGTTTTTTTTTTTTCTGGATTTCAGCTATCGATGCGCCTGGTGGTTTTCTCTTTGAATGGTGGTCTGTGTTTTGGGATATATTCATCGCCAGGACAAATGAGAAGCACTCTGAGGTTGCTGCATCTTACATTGAGGTTGGTTGGAATTCTAAAAATGGGCTTTTTCCAATATTCATTTTCTTCTGATACTTTGTTTGGACCCGTGTTAACAGAATTTAGTGGTTTCTGATGAATTTGATTTGAAATGCTTTAACTTTTTATTTAGGTTGAACAGGTTATCCATTTAATTTTAATGGGTACCTTTGATCTATACTGCAACTTAGATGACTCGTTCACGTAGTTATTAAACCCGACCCGATAGTCAACCCAGAAAAATCATCGGTCACCGGGTCATTGGTTCAATCAGTGGGTCGGTGGTTCAACCATCAAGTCATTGTTAAACCGTAATTTTAATTNTTTTGAAACGAAAAGGTAACCATTTTGTTTTATATATATATATATTACAAAAGCTCCCAGTTTCCATAATGGTCAAGGCAGTGAAATTCCGTGCAGTTCGAATCACTGGCATTGCAAATTGAAAATAATATTTTACACTTCACTTGGTAACCATCCGGTTCCATGTGAACCGGTTCCGGTTTCCTCTTAAACCCATTCGGTTCGGACGGTTATTGAGTGGTTTAACCGGTTCTTGACCAGTTCCCTTGCTTGCTTGACCAATTAATGCGCTCGGACCGGACTAGACCGCTATCCGGTTTGGCGGTTTCGAGTCTGGACCGGCTGGTCCGATCCGGTTTTAATAGCTATTCTCATTCATGTTTAGCTTCTAGAGGTTTACATACTCCATCTTATGTCTGTTTTATCTCCTCTTGTTACTTTCTTTGTTATTCAGATTTTTATTACATGTGTGAATAAACCTGATATTTGAATATCTATCTTAATGCTTTGTCTCGCAGATTTTTTGTTTCAGTTTTGCTGAAGTTGTTACTGTTAACTTTGTTATAACAGTGCACCGAGAAGTGCACGAGACCTATTTCCTTTCCTCATAGCATATATTTGTAAATCATTTGACATGTAGTTTCTCTAATCTGTCTCCAAAAAAAAGAGAAACAAATTGATTATCTTCTTCTCAAAGCTTCGTCCTCAGTGTGATTGCTCAACTTCAACTTTTCTTAATGACAATGTTCATAAACCTTTTGAATAGTTTTTGAAACTAACCTAGTATTATTCAATATTCATATATTTATGTTTGATCTGTGTATTTGTCACTTGCCATCTCTATGCAAGAGTTAATTTTCACACGTGTATTATATAGACTTGAACTCTTTCTCTTTATGGGGAAAACTACAGCCAACATTTGTCTTACATCTTCTTACCATGGTAAAAGTAGGAACAATCAATTATGGTTTTGGAATTTAGTCATTTCCTTCATCTATTCGCAAAATGCAGTCTCAGCTAATGAAGACGAGGGAGGAGCAGCAGCAGCAGCAGCAACAACAACAACAATCTCATCAACCACAACATCCACAGCAGCAACAACAACAGCAACAGCAACAGCAACAGCACCTGCAGATGCAGCAGATGCTGTTGCAAAGGCAGGCTCAGCAGCAACAGCAGCAACAACAGCAGCAGCAGCAGCGGCGGGACAACAACCACCTTCCAAATGGCACGGCTAATGGCATTATTGGAAACGAGCCTCTTACTAGACAGAATCCTGGAACTGCCAATGCATTGGCAACAAAGATGTACGAGGAAAAATTGAAGCTGCCAGTTCAGAGGGATTCTTTAGATGATGCAGCTATGAAGGTACAAGGTGCTTGGAAGGGCATTAATAAGATCAATTCTTCGTTTCAGTTGCTAACAACATATTATTTTTTCAGCAAAGATTTGGTGACAATGTTGGCCAGCTTTTGGATCCCAATAATGCTTCAATTCTGAAATCAGCTGCAGCAACTGGATCACACTCCGGGTATGTTATATACGTTAAACATCCATGGATTTCATACCGTGTCTCGTTTATCTTATGAAGAATGGTGCATGGGAGATGCTCCTTCTCTCTCTCTGTGTCTGGGTGCGTGCATGTGTGTGGTTATCCCATGTATGTTTTGGGGGTCATGCATATTCTTGCCCTTCATTCAAGTGAGTGGTATTGCCCTGTCTTCCTGTCTTCAGTGGTTAGATTTGTTGTCTTTCGCTGTGCTGTTCCTTCTGTGTTGAGAAAGAACCACATTTGCTGAGAAATAAGATGGATTTTTTTCCTCATATTTAAATGATCAGACTTCAGAGTTATTTTTTTTTATCAAACACTTCTCATCAGTGATTAAAACCTGTTTGCAGGCAAGTGCTGCATGGTTCGGCTGGTGGTATGTCACCCCAAGTTCAAGCTCGGAGCCAGCAATTTCCAGGGCCTACACCTGTATGTACTTTTTCTCTCTTTATTTCTTTTCTGAGATTTTTTTGTTACTTGTGTGGCCTTGTATTATTTCAAATACTTCTCCCACATGTATGTGAACAGGACATGAAGACTGAAATGAATTCGATGATGAACCCTAGAGGTGCTGGCCCAGAAGGATCACTAATTGGGATCCCTGGTACTCAGCTTATACATCATTATTTGCAAGTAATCTCTATTTTTGTAAATATTCATTGATCCATACCTGGGGTCAATGAATACATGTATTGGTTTTGTCACTCAACGTTTGTAATAAAGCAAAATCTGAACATTTTTCTAAGTAAGATCTTAGTATGACATTATAGAAGGATGTAATCTTCTCACACCGAACAGAATCAGAGGATTGTGGTGGCTCGTTAATTTGGGTAATTTGCCAGGTCTAATTATTACAATTCCTGTTGTTTTAGGGTCAAATCAAGGTGGCAACAATTTGACATTGAAAGGATGGCCACTAACGGTAAGTGAATTATGTGTTCAGATACTCTTTTCACCTTGTCAATATGGATGAGCAATTATAAAAATATAATATATTTTTTGTGGACTCGTAATCTGTGACTACATAGTGGCAAGGCTTTCAATCTTTGTTGGCACTCTGGACAAGCATTGTGTTAAAGGGTATTTTATGACCAATGCTTGTAGTGCTTTTCTGATGATAAATTAACTTGCAAATTATCATAATTCAGTTTATGTGGACTGGAATGAGTAGTTGACCTCAATATGTGGCTTAAATAACCATGGGCTTTTTTGTCCTTGTTAATTAAGATTAAAGAGGTTTGGTTATGAAGTTTGGTATTTTTTCCTTCCAAGGATGGTTTTCTTTAGCATATTGGGCTCATATTTCAGGATGACATTATTGATGGTTCTAGATTTTGGTGGGAGGCTCTCCGTGATTCTTTCCCAAATTCTACACATGTACATTATACTACATATTTTGATATTCTAGCTAGAATAGATGTCACTTTAGAATTTGGTGTGCATCCAAGTGAATTTTACCTGCTAGTACAAGGTGTCTTTGAAATTGCGAATGTTTTAATATTTGCAGTTGTCGTTTTCCCTTTTTATACTGCTTCTCAATGTTTTATGCCTAATTTGCTAGGGTCTCGAGCAACTTCGCTCCGGATTTCTTCAGCAGCAAAAGTCATTCATTCAGGGTCCTCAGCCCTTTCATCAACTACAGATGCTAACACCCCAGCACCAACAGCAGCTTCTTCTTGCGCAGCAGAATTTGACTTCTCCATCTGCCGGTGATGTGGAGAGCAGAAGGCTGAGAATGATGTTTAATAACCGAAGTATGTCTATGGGGAAGGATGTCCTTTCAAATTCAGTTGGGGATGTAGTTCCTAATATGGGATCACCCATGCAAGCCGGTGGCCCTGCTTTGCCTCGTGCAGATCAGGAAATGTTATTAAAGGTGCATTTCTCATTTAATATCTTGTTTTGCAAGTTTTCATCCATGTGTTTCTGTGGCTTGCACATGTTTGGCTAAGCTTAAATCTTTCCAGAAGTTAGTTTTAAGCCAACATTTTTGGATGTGTTGTATTCTTACTTCTAAGTCAGAAAGGTTTCTTGTTGAAAGCAACTCTTGAATTACTGTTAAATTAACTTATTTTCTATTTTGACTATTAATATATTTGTTCTTTTCAAAACTTATTTAATTTGTAAGTAAATTTGCTTAAAAGCGAACTTTTTAAGCCTAGCTGAACATGCTATGTCTTGTAACAGATTTGCACCAAAAGAGGGAAGTCTTGCAACAGATTGACATATCCTTTGTTACTAACTGTTGTTTGTCATTTACTTTATAGATGAAAATGGCCCAACAATTACAGCAGCAGCAGCAGAATAGCAATCAAACACAGCAGCAACATGCGCTTTCTGGTCAGCAACCTCAGAGTTCGAATCACAGTCTCCAGCAAGATAAAATGATGGGTATTGGCAGCGTCGGTGGAGATGGCAGCGTCTCAAACTCCTTTCGTGGAAACGATCAGGTCAATCCTTACCTGTCTTGTTTAAAGGCACTGCTCTTCCTAATCGTTGGATGGTGGATTTACTACTCATTTTATGTGAATGAATAAATGTGCACCAACAGACCTGTGTTGGGGCAGGGGGAGGAAACTTGTGGATCCTCTTCTTGAATTATCCAACCACTTCTGCAATAAATTGCATTATTTTGCCGTATACTGCCTTATGCCCCCACAACGTTTTTTATCTGTTAAAACTTCTTGAAGTTCTCTAGTTTATCTAAACTTTAGTTTGAATGCAGTGTTGAAATTCATGCTCAGTAATTGATGGAACTTTTTTGAATTCTTGTAGCATTGTTTTACTGGTTATTTGTTTTGGAGGAATGCAATTATGAAGTTCTATATAGTTCTTGTCATCTCAATTTAGCTTCTAAAGGTTACATCTCTTTTGAACGCATAAAAGTATCAGAGGAATATTAGTCACTCCAAAAACTGACCGTGAATATGAAGTTTATCAATTTTGGACGAGTACCATATTAGCTGTAGTGCTATAAATGAAACTGAATATCATTTGACTTATTAAATGTGTAAATATCCTCTGTTTTCTGTTAATCATGTTATTAAGGAGTCCAAGGAACTTGCTAACACGTGCTGTGCGTTCCCCCACCAAAATTGGAACCCACATTTTAGAGAATTTAGGTTGAAATTAACGTTAAACCACTCGTAAAGACGGTATGTTATAATTAATGCATGAAGAATTAATTTTATATATTCTTTGTTTTGAATTGTCACCTTCTTGTTTATGAGACTTGTTCTGGTCGTTTATCGCGGCCGAAGCACCACGTTGGTGGGTCATTGTTGGCAAGAAATATTAAATAAAAAATATATTTTAAGTAGAAAAATGTTGTGTTAAAAGGTTAAACTGGAATTTCAAAAGCAAATTAGCTTTGTAATTGAAAATAAAAAATTCTTGTGTGTGTGTGTGTGTGTATTATATTTTAGGTTGGGGATTGGCAAATAACCCTGAAACCGGTAAAACAAGACCGGAACCAAAGAGAACTTGCCTGTTCCATGAAGAGCAAGTTTTGGTTCTTCGAAACTGACAACTAGATTGTCGTGTTTGGTTCTCAATTTCCTATTATAGAACTGAAATTCTCTTGGAAAACCAAATTCTTAACTTATGTATGGTTCATTGTGCCGACCATAAATATAAAAGCTGAGAACACCAAAATATCTTCATTTTAGCCACAGCCAAACCCAAACCCAAACCCAAACCCAGAACCTTCTACTCTATATTCTTCATATCTTAGTTGGCCACACACCTGCAATCTTGAATAATGCCATCCATTGTGTTTATTTATGGATGAAGCCTATTGCATATAATAGATAAGTTATCAAGCTGTACACATATTGAAGGCCTTTACAAATCCAAGTTGCCACAACCAAAATCTAATTTTCCAAGAAATGTTTCAATCTTTAGTTAACTTTTCCTTTATATTCTCTCTCTCCGTATGTTGATCCTGTCATCCAAATCTACCCAAAATTGTAAGTCAACCGCAAATGAAGTTTGAAAATTTAAAATTTCCTTTTCTTCAAATTCGACCAAATTTCTTATTTTTTTTACATTATTTGCTCTAAAGTACGCATTTATTTAATTGCATAATAGCCTGAGTGATGTTTTTGGAAACTAATCATTTTTTATGTTAATAAATTCACACTACACGATATGTATATACTTGAAAGAATTGGGTCCGACCTAACTAGCGAGTGTCAGCTCTGTTTATATCCACCTTTAATGTTTGGTTCTATGTGTAATGTACCCAATCAAGACCAATTCGGTTCCTTTTTCTTCATAATTCAATGAAGCACCGACACTAATGCTTGGGCAGTATGCTCGTGTCTAACACGTGGAGTGTCGTGTCAGACATTGACACTGCGAGAATAATGTGCCTGCAATATGTAGAATTAGATGGATTCAAAGAGAACTGGCCTATGCAGATGAGTTGCATGAAAGAAGAGCAAGTTTTGGTTGTTTAAAACCGATCACTGGATTGTTGTATTCAGTTCTCAATTTCCTATTTGACAAATGAAATTTCTTGCAATAATGAATAGTTGGTTTACGAGGGGTGCATTATGCCAACCCCTTCAAAAGCTAAAAACACTAAAAGTCTTCGTTTTAGCCACGGCCAAACCCAGAATGCGATAGACCCATTGTCATAAAAAAGTAGGTTTATTTACCAATGAAACCTACTGCATCTATGAATAAGTTATTCACGTTCAAAAGATATTAAAGGCCTTCACAAATACAAGTTGCCACATCAAAGAGTTTGATTTTCTAAGAAATGGTTCACAATTTTTAGTTATCCTTCCTTTATATTCTCTCTCTCCATCTGTCCACCCTCTCATCCCAAGTCCTATCATTAATTGAAAGTCAACCCGCAAATGAAGTTTGAAAAATTAAAATTTCCTTTTTCTCCAAATTCAACCAAGTTTCTTATGTTTTTTACATTATTTACTGTGAATGAGAAAAAAAAGTATGCATACATTATTTACTTTCCAATTTCTTGAACAAATTTCTTTTGGAAACATATCATTTATTTCTATTGTTCAATTCACACTGCACGAGAATGTATCTATTTAATAGAATTGGATCGTGCATGACTTGCCCTTGCTGGTTCTTATCCCCATTTAATGTTTAGTTCTACGTGTAAAATACCTCATCAAGATGAATTCGGTTTAAATCTCTTCAGAATCCTATTAAAATACTGCACTCAACATTTAATATGAAAGCTGAAAAACACTTGAACGTCTTCATTTTAACTACAGCCAAACCCGTAGTCTTTTACTCTATATTCTTCCCGTTCTTAGTTCTCTTCTAAATGATGACATCCATTGTCATATAAGTTTATTTGCTAATAGAGCCTATTATTGCATCTATGAATAAGTAATCCAAGTTGTGAAAATATTGAAGGCCGTCATAAATCCAAGTTGCCACATCCAAAGTCTGATTTTTCAAGAAATGATTCAATCTTTAGCCGAGCCTTCCTTTATATTCTCTCTCTCTCCGTCTATCCCACCCTTTCATCCCAAATCCTACCCTTAATTGAAAGTCAACCCACAAATGAAGTTTGGAAAATGAAAAATTTCCTTTTTTTCTCCAAATTTGACCTTTTTTTTTTTATTTTTACATTATGTACTTTGAATGAGATAAAAAAGTACACATTTATCTACTTCCATAATTTATCGAATGATTTTTTTGTGGAAACAAATCATTTTCTACACTTCGATTCACACTGCACGAAAATGTGTCTGGTTAACAGAATTGGATCTGACTTAACTAGCTAGTGCTAGTCCAATTCCTTCGTTTGATGTTTGGTCCTACATGTAAAATACACCATCAAGAGCAATTCGATTCAATTTTCTTTGGAAATCCCATGACGCATCGACACTCTAGGACGATGTGCCTGACAAGCCACCTGCCATTTCTTATTATTTATTATTTTTTAGATTTTTGGTGCTTAATGGATAGTATAGGGTCACTCCTTGGTCAAGTGTCCAAGGACCAACGTGCCATATGTCTTCTCATCTATTTAGAATAGAAGTACAAAAAGCTCCGAAAGAATTTATTAATATAAAATTATAAAGAATTTAAATCCTTGACGTTTTCATGTTCTACTTTTTAAAAAATCAGGTCTTGGAGCGTCTGCGTAGTGTGTTTGTGCTTTAAAGTTATTTTATTAGTTTTACTTCTTTAATAATGATTTCATAGTTGCGTTTTATATTATTTCTCAATTTTCAAATTCTTTCATCAATCTTTTCCATGAGACTTCATCAATTTTTTTTTCCACTAGATTTCATCATTATCGTTTTAAGATTTGATTACGAAGTAAAAAAAATTTCTTATGAAGTCGTGGATTACCTAAAGAGTCATTTTATATTATTAGACCATATTTTTCATAAAGAAGGAAAGTGGCCCATTTGGAAATTTGTTTGCTCTACCAACCTAAAGGTCGCGGGTTCGAAGCATGTGAAGAGCCTTTTGGTTTCACTTCAAAAAAAATTGTAAGAGCATCTCCAAAAGACTGTTTATTTATGAGGAGCATCTTATGCATTATAAGAGCATATTTAATTTAGAGAGGTAAAAATTTTATGCGCCTCAGCAATGCTCTCTATTTTGGCAATTTATTGCTTTTTTTAAGAAACATATATTGATTTCTCATATTTTAATTAACACAATTTTTTATATGTCAATGACAATCAATTTAAATGTAATTTGAATAGTTTAAGAAATAGAGTATTGAAATATGTGACTTATTAAATGCAATCATTGTACATTAAAAATAGAGAGTGAGTTTGGTTATTTAAATTTGGAGAGCGAAATCCACCCTATATTTTAAAAGTTAAAATAGAGTCTCTTGAAACTTATTTTTAAGTATTAGCTCAGTAAAATAAAGAGCATTTTGTATTTAGAGAGTTTCTTTGAGATGCTCTAAAAGCCATCCGATTCGTGTCACCCAGCCAGTGTAGGCTTTGATCGGTGCATATGTAAATAGTCCATCTAAGCAGCAAAACTGATATGGTAGGCGGTTGACTGGTTTCCAAGCCGGACCAGCCTAGTTTTCATAAATGTGGTCACGGAATCCTGCCTACGTTTCTTGGTACAATATACAACAGGTCTAGCTACTTGTAACCTTAATTGTTTTATTTATCAAAGATCTGTTTTGATTCTGTTTTTGGAATGAAGCTATTTTCCTAGTTCCATTTTTTTATACAAGCATGTGTCCTGGAAGCTTACCGTACACTCTTGAAAGAATGGGGCCACCTAAACAAACGATTGGTTATTTGAGTGTTTGTGCACGCGTTAGGAGTTTTTTGTTTTTTTGGCAGCTCTGGGGTGGGATTGGGGGCACTGCTGAACTTTCCTTGTTTTTGTGTACACCATTATAGCACGAGTTGTGAACAAAATTGGTTGCACATCTTACGCTGTTAGGTGTGATGGACATAGTTTCTCACATTTATAGCTACCTTCTTAACATCCATAAGTTTCAAAATGGTAAGTGAAAACTTACCGATACTCTCATTTTTATGTGAAAAAGCTGTTAAACCACTAACGCGCCAATATTTTCAAGCATGGATATGCTGATTTGATGCTGAAGTTTATAGTTCCAAGTAAGTTTCTAACATTATCTTCCATGCATTTCAAGGCTTCAAAAAACCAGACTGGAAGAAAAAGGAAACAACCCGTATCCTCTTCAGGACCTGCCAATAGCTCTGGAACTGCAAACACGGCAGGGCCGTCTCCAGGTTCCCAACCTTCAACACCCTCAACTCATACGCCTGGAGATGTGATGTCAATGCCTGCTTTGCCACATACTAGCAGTTCTTCGAAGCCTCTTATGATGTTTGGAGCTGACAATGCTGGTACTCTTACATCATCAAATCAATTGGTGAGAATAAACTTTATTTTTTTGTCTTGATAGATAAAACATCTATTTAATTGTAGAAAGTTTTCATTGGCATTTTGGCAGTGGGACGATAAAGATCTTGTGCAATCTGATATGGTGGATCGCTTTGTGGATGATGTTGAAGATAATGTTGAGTCCTTTTTGTCTCACGATGATGGAGACCCCCGAGAAGCAGTTGGTCGTTGCATGGATGTTAGCAAGGGTAAGTAAAAGATGCTAACCTCTTTTAACTAGCATAATGCTGTATAGAGAATCTTGGAGCTCCAAGCACTATGGAGATTATTCATCTCGCTTCTACTGTATTTTGCTGTGTTCTAAGAGTATTCTTGAAAGATCATTGATTAGCAATGATGTTTTTGCACAATTACAATTTCAATATTTTATTTTATTTTTAAAATCTTGCGTAATTTTCTTCCGTTTTATTCTACTTATGTTATTTAGATTATTTTCAACTGTTGCCTTTCAAATTTGTAAAGTATGTGTATGATTTTAGGTTTGTGGTCATATGTATTTATGGAATGGTGGTGCTATATGTACATAATAGTTTACATACACATGATGTGGTAAGATATGAATAGGTCAGAACTTCAAAAAAAAATAAAAAAATAAAAAATAAAAAATAAAATTGCTCCCCACTCTCTTTTTGACACCTGATCTGTATGTCAACCATTATGTAACTTCTTATGTACAAGTAGCATTATTCTTTATGGAAGCACCATTATGCAAATTTAAATTAGTTTTTTTCTCATAGTATGATTCCCATTGTGTTTCCACTCTTGAAAATCACAAACATGATAATATCTTAAAAGAGGAATTTCTCCTGTGTGGGAGACTTGGAAAATAATATTCAATTCTGTGTCCCATTTATTCTGACTGGTTGCCAATGATCTTCAGGGTTCACATTTACAGAAGTGGGTTCTGTTCGTGCCGGTGCTAACAAAGTTGTGTGTTGCCACTTCTCATCAGATGGCAAGCTGCTTGCTACTGGTGGCCATGACAAAAAGGAGATTATCAAAGTGGACAGACAATTATTTCCATTTAAGTGCAGAAGTATTCTTTTGAGCATCTTTGGCTAAGCTTTTAAGTAACATTTTTTCCCAACTGTGTCGAGAGTCTTTAGAAGTTACTTTTGTTTTCCAGTGTCGAGTTCAAAAAATTACTTTTTTTATGTCTCTACTTTTGGAAAAGTACTTGTTAGTTTTTCTTGAGCTTAGCCAACCATGCTCTCAGTATCTGATTTATGCAGCTCTAAACTTAACGTTGAGCATTGTTGAATTTGCTAGCTCATGCTTGTAATCTCAATTGGTGCAGGGTGTTTTGTGGTATACTGATAATCTGAAGCCAAAAACTGCACTCGAAGAGCACTCGTCATATATTACTGATGTTCGCTTTAGTCCAAGCATGGCACGCCTTGCAACATCGTCTTTTGACAAAACTGTCAGAGTTTGGGACGCCGACAATGTTAGTTGGGCAATAGTTTATATAATTGCATGTTCTCTTCCTCTTACCAAATATTTTCTGTTTGTTAATGTTTTGTCATCATATCCTATTTTGAAAAACTCTTTTCACTGTGAATGAAGACATTCATTATGAATATCTTTCTATGCAATGCCATCAATCAATGTGAGTCTGATACTTTTTTTCACTTTTTTTACATATATTTTATTTTTTTAAAAATAACCTCTTTTTTCTCACCGAGAAAAGTGTTGTTTGTCTGAAGTTTAACATTGCTTCTGATTGCTTTTGACGTGGGAAACCAAAGGGAGACAACGTCCCTTTCCCCTATATCATGGATGGATGGATGGGCTGTGGAATTTCCCAGACATTTAAATTGGTCTTTGACATTAGCTTATCCTTAATGTTGATTTGTATTGCAGACGGACTATTCACTTCGTACCTTTACTGGACATTCCTCCGGAGTAATGTCCCTGGACTTTCATCCTAACAAAGAAGATCTCATCTGCTCATGTGACAGTGATGGTGAGATACGATTCTGGAGTATTAACAATGGTAGCTGTACGAGAGTTTCGAAGGTAAAAATTAAAAACAACAAAACTACGCTAGAAACTTTTACCATGTCTTCTTCCACTCTCTGTTTTCCCTTTCCCTTTACTTTTATTTATTTTTCCCCGTGCCCCCGTCCTCATTAGGTAGTTGTGAAGGCATTTAATTTGTGTTATATTTCCTAATTCGGTTGGATTAGGGTGGCACTGCCCAAGTCAGATTTCAACCTCGTCTGGGAAGATATCTTGCTGCAGCTGCTGACAATGTTGTATCCATATTGGATGCGGATACACTGGCTTGTCAACATTCAATGAAGGTTAGTTCCCCCTGAGCCCCGTGCGTGGATGGCAATGATATTTTGGAACATCGATAATTTGTTTGAGTTTGTAAGCAAGCATTTAAACGCTCAACATGTACCCAGCAAGTAATAATTGAAAACAGTTACTAAAAAAATTAAGCCCTCGTTTGACACCCATTAATTTCTCATTCTCATTCTCATTTTCATTTTCATTTTCATTTTCATTTTCATTCTCCATTTCAACCACACATTCTCCAAATAAAAAAATATTACACACATATCAAAAAAATTTCATTACTTTTCCACCACACATTCTCACATCAATCACTATTCCAAAATTTCTATTCTTTTCAAAATGGGTTTCAAACAGGGGCTAAATATATACTCTGAATTTCTGTTTATTTGTGATCATTTTTATGATCTTTTCAAAGCAAAAATGATGTACTGGTGCAAGTTAATTAGCATCTGAAACAACAGCCTAATAGAATTATTTCTGATCTTGAAAAATTGCTCAAGTCTATGGCTCACATTTTGGAAATGAAAACACAGTTCTAGAAACTGATTGAGTTGGCCGATAATTGATAATTGGATTAAATAATCCATTTGCATGTTTGTTGCAGATTGTTCAATGAACAAGAATGGAAAGATGTTTTATTATTTGTATTATTAATAAGAAATCTGAATGGACTTATTCTAGATATAAATGCATGAATCGGTATTTTATGCACCAATCGTCAGGCTAAATTTGGGAGATTAATTTATGTATCTATATTTACAAGATGATATTATGAATCAATGTTGGTCAATTGCATGTTCTCGACATGAATTCTCTCTTTTATCTTAACAATTTCTTGTTTTTGCCACTGGTTTGTGAATTGTTAATTGACGTCTTCTCCCTAACGTGATTTGTCCATATTGACTGTATCACTATAGGGTCACACAAAAACGATTTATTCTGTTTGCTGGGATACTTCTGGCGAGCTCTTGGCATCTGTCAGTGAGGATTCAGTGCGAGTCTGGACTCTGAGATCTGGGAGTGAAGGTGATTGTTTGTACGAGCTTAGTTGTAATGGCAACAAATTCCATTCCTGCGTTTTTCATCCTACATGTCCTTCATTGCTGGTTATTGGCTGTTACCAGGCAAGTCATCTCTTTTGCATTCTATAAGCCTTTTTTTTTTTATTATTCCGCAGCTTCTGAATTTGCATAGGTTGTCTTTGTGTAAACCAACGAGCTCATATTTATGTTATTACTATTTTTACGTCACCTCCACACCCAAAGAAGAGGATAAAAAAGAAAATGGGTACGTGTAGGGATGATTAAGCTGTGAACTGCTTCTCTATGCCATCACCATGGGTTTGACCATCCTACGTTCTAGCCATGAGTTATGTATTTAATTAACGGGCATGGTTAAGTTACATCTGGTAGCTTGCCCGGATCCGTGGTTGGTTGGGTACATGCCAACTCACCATTCATTTTCAATCTATGTAATCATTGTAAAGTTCTCACTGAGCATTTTGCAATCACTGTAACCAGTGCTGTCTAGTATCCAAACATGACACTGGTGTAATAATCATTACAAGTGAGATGCCATGGACCCTGAGTGGTTGGCCTTATCGATCGATTCCAGCCCTTCATTTTCCCGTAAATAATAATTTATTTTCATGGGCTATAGAGACACGGATCGAGATTACTCCATTTCATGTAATGCATATTTCTCATTTTGCTACGCAAGACTTTTGGGCTTTTCTAACTAATATGACAACTTTTGACAGTCACTGGAGCTTTGGAACATGTCCGAGAAGAAGACAATGACCCTTCCAGCTCACGAAGGATTGATAGCTTCTTTGGCTGTATCAACAGCCTCGGGTCTCGTTGCTTCTGTTAGCCATGACAAAATTGTTAAGCTCTGGAAATGACGACCGTCGCCCATTTAATTTCTAGATTTATTTTGGCAGGATCTCTACATATGTAGTTTGTGTAAGAAATAATTCAGTTCTCCTCGGTCTTTACTTAGGAACCAACTCTATACTGTTGTCTGTTTGGACTGCTGTTGTTAACCAGTGAAAAATTTACTTGCCATCTGCAGAAGCTCTTATGGATTGGGTTGTGTGCCTACTCAAAAAATTCCTACCAAACATGCCCCTCGAGTAGGATAATATATATTATTTTTCTTCTTTAATATTGTCAAGTCTACCTAAATGAACAAGTAGCCTATTTCAAACGAAAGAACCTTAAATATTGTTGTTTGTCTTGTCACGTGTACCAAATTCGTCTGCATGTGTTTTATTTTAAATTAAGGTCAGGCACGGAACATGGTCGAGTAACTATTTGAATATGAACCGTGCTGCATTACCAGGGGGAAAATGGGTTGCACAAGACACATGGCTCCAACGTTGTTATTTTGTGATGGAATGAGTACTTAAGTGCAATTTGTCGTTCGTTAAAGTTCAAAGGTTGGACGAAAATCGAAGTAAAAAGCTGGGGTAGGATATTCTTCATTTTCAAATCATACATACATACATTTTACTAAGGTAAATGTAATTAAGTGGCACGATACAATCAAATGTGACATTTTTTTTCATTCAAATGGAAAAATCGCACACCTTTTGCCCTCTCAAATCTTTAGGGTCCGTTAGGCAAAGGTCAAAAGTAATTCCAACTCCATGTTAATTAGAAAATTAAAATTAACAATTTTTCACTTGAAAATCTTTAAGTAATATAAATAAATAGGTAAAGAAAAACAAAACAGACAAAAAATTAACAAATTTTCACATGGAAATCTTCCAATTCAAATGGAAAAATCACATGATAGCCTCCAGAATTAAGCTAGTTGTACATTTTTGGATGACATTATGAATGTGTGAAAAATCGTGTCATTGATTTGAATAAGTGTTGTAAAAATCAATAGATTAAAGTATTGCCACGTCCAACAATGTCATCAATAATGTCAAACTTAATGTACATGCAGCGAAACTGTAGCACCCAACCCAACCCCACTTCCATATCTCAAATCTTTAACTAATAGAAACAATTAGGTAGAGAAAAGCAACATGATCAAGGTATGTATGATCATATCTTCACATAAAAATCTTCAAATTCAAACAAAAAAAAATCACATGATGATCACATCCCCATCTCAAATCTTTAATAGAAGGATTGAATATGACTTTTTTGTAATATAGCTAGATCATACAATTAACATACTTATCTAATTTCATCAAATTAATATCTCGAGATACGTATAGACTATCTCTAACATGAACTCGATAGGGATATTGACGGCTAGAAAAAATCAAAACTTGATCAAAGAAAGAGCCTTCTCAAGATTCTTATTCTTGAGACTAATATACTCTTTCACTGTCAATGAACGATATCTTGGACACGGAAGTTTATTCAGTGGCCCAACAATGGTGTCCGCCGGCGGTCCATAAAAATACGCAACAGAAATTCTGTGACTATCCTGATTCGGAACTGCACGGTGATAAACTGTAGGGAATCTTCCATTCGATAAAATGTGAAATAAATCTCCTATATTCACAACTAGGGCTCCGGATACTGGAGGAACGGGTACCCACCCGACTCCATTTCGATGAATTTGAAGCCCTTTTGTTTCACTCTGGTGAAGAATAGTGAGGAGGAGTGAATCGGTATGCGGGGCTAACCCGATAGCTCGATTCGGATCTGGGCAGCAGGGGTAAGAATTCAGTTGCAGTGCACCTTCGGATTCGTAAATAGATGTAGAAATCATTTCTTCTTCTCCTTCTTTAGTTATGTCCAAGAACTTGAGGATTAGAAGCATGATTTGATAGGCCAATGATTTCATCTTTTTTTGATAATTGTCCATTACATTACTGCAAAAGAAACAAAATCGGTTGGTACGTTCGATTTGATAGCAGTGGATTGGAATAGTATTTTTTTTTTAAAAAAAAAAATATTCAAATCTATTTTTTCGAGTTTATTGCCGACACATAATTTAACATGTTATAAGTCATAGATTTGGGTACCGTTTAAAAAAGTTATACGGACTTTCTATGAAAATAGAATTTGGTATGTTGAAGATGAAATTTAAATAATTATATTTATACCTTATGAAGTTTTTAGCCATGAAAGTTCCACTAATAACACGTATATCTAACATGGTGGATGATGGCCTTACCAAAAATCTTCATAGTTGTGGGGCCAGAGTTCCTTCGCATGCTCCACTGTGGAGCCCATAATGGTGAAGCCCTCATGCCACATTAACTTGGAGAAAAATGGTGATATCCTAGCGGCGCCGTAGCCGGTGGCTCCATCGGGTGCTCGTAGGGCCTTCAGCTTATGTTGAGTTGGAAGTGAAAACAGCTGTCGAGCATGTGACTCGACATCATCGACAAGAATCGAGGAAACGCCGTGGTTAATCACGTGAAACATACCCCACGTTTCACATGCATTGCCAACAAGCTCCACAACATTTGGAGCACTTAGATCAATAATTGGTACACTAGATTCTTCATTCGTCGGTGTGCGCTTCAAATATGTATATTTGTCTAAGTAGAGATTATTGACGTGATCAGACCAGGTATGCGAATCAGGTAACTCGTGAACAGAGTCGAAATCGAGAGGAATAATATGTTGAAGATCGAGAGGATTGTCTCTATAGGCTTCTGAAAGAGTTGCCATGTAATTGAGATCTTAATCAGGTTGTTATTATCATCTAATCCCATATTTATGAAATGAGGTTCTTTCATTTGATTTTGATTCTATTACACGTGGCCAGGGCGGCCGTATGGACAAAGTGTTGTCTTTTTGGGGGATTTTCAGACATTTTCAAATCTATCATTCATGTTTGATTTGTTAGTTTTAACTTATTTGTTGTTGGTGTTTATACCTGTCTCAGCATTTCTATTCGGTCACTTTGAAGCTCAAAAAAGCTGTTAATTCTACTTAAAAGTGATTTTTTTAAAGTACGAAAAACGAGTTGAGATCTGCTGCATTATCACTTCAGTAAAAGACTCGCACCTCAGGACGTCAATTTTTATTAGCCAATGAGAGTTAGACAACATGTTAGTTATTATTATGTCATTTATATTGTATTATACTGATATCTTTCGATTATTAACTTACAAGAACTTACACACAATGTCTCAAATATGTAAAATTGTTTTTTTTTTTTTTTTTTTT
>CAIGRF010359652.1:6973-30688 GCA_903798235.1 Fraxinus ornus | reverse complement strand
AATTTCATTTACATAATATTCTCAATATTCAAATATTTTTTTCTCATTTAAAAATAAAAACAAACTTATTTTATAATTAAACATACTACACATAATCTTACCAATAATAATCATATAATAATATTAATAATACTACTCACTTCTCTTTTCTAATTTGAATATGATTTCTATAAATATATAATTTTCTCCACCCACCGCCTTAAATGCAAAGAAGAAGACAAAAAATAAAAAAACCTCTTTGTACACAAACGGGGAGGTTATTATTTTTTTTTTACATAACGCACAGGGACACATCACGAGGAGACATGCGCACGGGGAGACATTTCTACAAAAAAATAAAAATTTCCAATCTTCCAGCTTCCAATTAAAAAAATTTCCAAAATCCAACCTACCCACTTTATTTTTTACCCGTCCGTAACATTAATCTAGTTTCTATCTACTAACACCACAGAGCAATTTTAATAATTATTTTTTTATTAAATATCTACAACCCAAAATACATACAGCAAAGGGGAAAAAAAAATCAAAAACTAATGTAAAAAAATAATTAATATACAACAACAAAATACATACAACAAAGGGAGATTGTTATCAGATTTTATTTATATTTTTTATTTGTTTACACAATTGTGGAAAAAACTATTCCTTAATAATATAAAACTCACTATTTTATATATATAGTAGTATAATACCGGATTTTCACTTATCGGATTTGTCACTGATTTACCGATTTATTCCAATGGGAAAAAACCACAGAAACAACTAAACAGAAAATGATGAAAAAAATAATAAAAATAAACAAAAACGAAAAAACCCAAAGCATGTTGAAAAAAAAAAAATTATTGAATTTACTGGTTCATTCTAATGAAATAAAATCACAACAAAAATAACTAAACAAAAAGGACGAAAAACATAATAAAACTAAACAAAAACGAACAAATCTAAAGCATGTTGTAAAAAAAAAATATTGAAATGAAAAAACAAAAATATAACAATGAATAAAAATTTACCATTAACAGATTGTTCTGTCAATTCACAGCGCTAACTGATTACTAAGAATATTTGTTGTTTGAAATCAAAATATTTTATTTTTTTGTAAATAAGAGAAAGATGTAACTGTGTAATTGAAAATGTTTTTAATGCATTTGCATGTATATATTTGTTAGATTATAATTTAGTGGGATAAAATTTATAATTTAGTGGGATAATGGAAGAAAGCGTGATAAAGATATTTGACCTTTCGTTGAATAAAATCACAAGTGCCGTGTTAAGAAAAAAAAATGATAATTTTATTTGTACATAACCGATCGCCATCTGTCATTATGACACCCATTAGGTAAAAAATTATGTACTTGTAGCATAATCAAAAAAAAAATTACATCAATGATTGACATCAACTTTGACACTCCGCCAATGTGTAAAAATCCCGATCATTAATTGAAAAAAGTGTTGTTGAAATCAATGTATAAAAATTAGTTAACTCGAATGATGTCAAAATAGCTGTCAAACTTGATGTTAACGTAGCACGATTCTTTAAAAAAAAAAAAAAACAAGTCTCAATCAAGAATAACTAATCATTATCTCATCCAAGCGAAACAAAAATCACTGTCATTATCCTATCCTACAGTTGCTACAGTTTAAATTCAGGAAAAATGCTATCAAATCTATCAAACCACCTACATACAAGAAGCGATTGGAAAGGGGTTTTTAAAATAATAATTAACCTCGATAAAATACAATTTAAAGGTAAAATCTCTCAACTTCAATCACTTGAGCTTTACTTATTCGAAATAACTTTTTTTCGAGCCTAAAATAGATTATTAAATATGAGTTATCCAACTAGTCCGATATTAATATATTTATCGTCTATGTATCAATATCTAAATATTTAGTCCAAATAAAATTGAATGTAATACATATATCACTTTAGTCCCCCAATTTTCCAATATATAAACTATAGAATCTAGAATAATTAAATTCTATTCTATGCAATTTTTGGGACTTTACATCTTCAAATTGATCGACAAGTTCAACAAAACATGCATTATATTAATGAAAAGAGCTTTTACCAAGTAATTTTAAGCATAGGAAAAGTCACAAACACAATAAATAAGCACTCCAAAGGAGCAGCGTAGGCTCAGTGCCTCGCTCAATGGGAGCGCGGAGAAAGTCTGCTCGTCAAGCCTTGTAAGGCGCATTGGGCTTCAAGAAGTAAGTCATTGAAAACGCTCACCTTCAATTCGCTACTCATGAATTAGCCAAGCAGAGCTTTTGGCGCGCTCGAATAATAATACAAATGATCACAACCAAAAATACATCAGACAACCTGCAACAACATCAATATTGTCAAATATTGTTTGTCGAGCTTTTATTAACTGCCTGTAAAAGCTCAAAATCTAGCTATTACCTCAAAACTGATAAGTGAGCATATTCACAGACTATCAGAACAAGAAAGAAATAAACTGGACAGCAGAAAATGAGATGAAAATAAATATACATGAAACCTTCTCAACTAATAATAGTATGTTATTTATACTAGATCCTAGAAATACACTCGAAAAGATATGGCTATTAACCAGTCTAATAGACGTAGGGGGAATTGGATAATATTGGATACTATTGGATTTTTCTTTCCAATATTGGGTCACGAGAATGCACGTAAGTGAATGTTGCATCTCACTTCATGCATCCAACAGCATAGTTGAAAAAATCAGCAATAAATGAAATCTTCCTGACAAGACTGTTAGCTTAGACTGGCCCATAGAGCACGTCCTCATCAAAATTTACATTTTGCATGTCTTTAGATATAGAAAAAGTCCAACATTTGATCAAAATTCCTAGTCTCAGTCCAATACATATATATGACAAAGAAAAGGTCGAGGAGTAATTCAAAATATAAACTTCTTCTATGCATGCACGCATATATTCATTCACTGAAGAGGAGTTATACATAAGAATCAAAGGCTCTATATGTAGGCCTTTACAAGTTTTCGAAGAAAGCATACACTGGAAAACACAGGTAATTGTTGGCAAGTACAAAGAATGAAGACATAAACCCAAACCAAGAGAAGAAGAATATGATAAACCAAGGGTCGAACAAGTTGATAACACCATCGTAGAACGATATTTGCTCCCTCTCGATTTAATGATTGCTTGTAGGAATAACCGGCAAATAGTTTAGAGGAATAATCAAGCTTTAAGAATTTACATCAAGCAAAAACATAAATTCTTCAAAGAACAAGAACATTTTTTTAAATTATGAGAAATGGGAATTTTTAGAGAGTGCTATGAAGATTATAACTGTGATTGTGCAAATAAATTTTCTGTCAACTCATATATAACATTATGGCATCAAAAACATCACTATGGTTCGAAAAGGAGGCAATCAATAATGAATAGACATAACTTTCTGAACCAGAAAATAAAAACTGGTTTTTCCTAGTTGGAACTCGCGCGTGTGAAAAATTGCAACGAATTCACGTGCATGTACCAAAACCTCGCGCACGCAAAGCGTTTCAGCAAATGCTGGATCATTTGATGCCCAAATTCATTCAAATATTTATCCTTGAGCTCCAGAAGTACTTTCAAACCTCATTCGAGCCATTCCACAATAAATCAACTATAAATTATATATCATTTTCAATAATAACAATTATTTCTAACGGTAATATCTAATAAATGACAGGAGTAGCAACCTGCTGCACCACGAGAAGGGGAAAAATGGATGGTGGTTCAGCTTGCGAAGCATCGATTAAAAATACAAATATCCTCTCCCAAAATATGCATCAAGATGTATTTGTGTAAGTTTAAACGGATGGTATTTACGCTCTTGATAAAGGCAAACCTTTGGCTAGTCTGATAAGAATTTACATACATGAGAAGGAATAAGAGAAGACATGAGTGAACACTTAATTTGGAGAAGAGAAGAAAGGGAAAAAAGATGGGATGGTGGAGAAAACTGCTTAGCCATCAGAATCTAATATTAAAGATAATAGAACTTCAGAAAAGCTATTAGATGGTAAAGAATCTCACCTGTACACTATCCAAGTTCACTGCCCATCTATATACTGCTTAATTTTTGAAGAAATATTTCAATCAGACCCAACATTGCTTGTTAAATTCAGGTTCCCTCAAGTATTTTACTTTCCAGCAAAAAGTTAAGCTAAGTCCTCATAACACCCAAGTTTTCTGAAGAAAGCCCAACGCCATATTGCTTCCTGTTCCATAACCCACAATCTAAGTAGTGAAAACATTTCTATCTTCTCCCTTCACATTAAGCACCAACTTTATTTGCACTATGATGCATCTTTAGGCATTGTTAATAGTGAGATGTGTGCATGCACTTACTGCAGATGTGTTTCGCTCTCAACCATATTGGATTGCTGCATCTCCTTCATTTAGTAACGAACTACTGAAAGCTATTCTTACTGTTCTTTTGCTACACAGAGAAATCAGCACTTCATGTTAAATCATTTTTTCTCTTGATATTATCAATTAACTGTTGTGCACTGGATACAGCACTCTCAAGTTGATTTCTATGCTTGACAAGCTCTCTTCGGCTTTTACACGTCTTTAAGATATTGGATATTGTTTCAGCTTTCTGCATTATAGATGTTTTCCTTTCATGTATAGAGTCCCCAACTCCCTTATATGTGTCAGGCAACTTCGTTGAGTGACGAACTGATGCCATCATATCATAAAGTTTCTGTGCCATTTCAGTCATTCCCCGTTTCTTCAATTCATCCATCATTCTCTGATATGTAAGATACTGAGGAACAATGCCCCTACGAATCATGTCATTGAACTCTCCAAAAGCCTCATCGTATCGATGCATTTTACATAGCAAGTGGATTAGCATGGTACCTGTAGCCAAGTCCAAATCAAATCCCCTAGCCCTCATTTCTCTTATAACTCGAGTTGTCAAATCCAGCCTGTCCTGCTCGCATAACATTCTCACCAGCAGATGATAAGTAAGGCGGTCAGGTTCGTATCCAGATCTTATCATCCTGGTATAAAGGTTCAAGCCCTCTTCGATCTTCCCCAATTTTGAGAAGTATCTGAAGAAGTAATTATAAGTCGTCGGAGTTGGCATACATCTGTTATCTACCATCATCTTAAGAATCTTGCTAGCCCCTTCAATATCCCCTGCCTTGCAGAAACCTTTCACCAGTGAATTATAGGTCGAAATAGTGGGACCTGATTCCAGAATTGAAAATCTTTCCAGCATCCCTAATGCCTCTTGAAACCTCCCAGCTTCTCCTAATGCATCTATTATTGGATTATACACAATTGCATTACCCTCGACTCCTTCCCTCCTCATTTCATCAGTTAATTCCATAGCCATCTCAGGACGGCGCATACGGCACAAACCTTCAACAAGGGTGCCATAAGTTACAGCGGTCGGCTTTACATTCTCCTTTTTCATCTGTACCCAAAGCCTTGCAGCATGTTTTAGCTTTCTTGATCGAAACCATCCATTCAGTAGAATATTATATATCTGAATAGACGGTACCCAGCTTGGATCCTGTCCCCTGCGCTTATCAAAATATTCCGATGCTACTCTAACATGTCCCTCTTTACTCAAAGAATCTAATAGAATCTCTAGCAAACTCTTCCCCGACTCCAAATCTTTAAGAAAGCCCAAACTAGCCGCGTATTCAAATGTCCGAATGGCTGGCAATGGAAGGCCTGCATGCCAATCCAACAAAATGAACACAGAGACTCCAAGAATGTGAATCTAGATAAGAAACAATTTCGTTCCTGTAACTGTACGTGCTAAAAAATAAACAACCTGCATACAAGGACTTGAGAAAAGAACTACAAACAAAAACTATCAATGTATCTGCATCTCCACATAAAATCAATATGAAAATATTCTAACTAATTAAAACGAAAATTACAAATTACAAAGAAAAAGATATAATCACAAATTGACGCGCACTAACATAATACCTGCACGTCCGTATCTCCGAATCATAATTGCAAATGTATCTAAATCAGGCCTTTCACTAGCGTTTTTATTGCTCCTGTCGAGAATTAAGCTCCAAGCAGAATCGAATTCCCGGGCCTTGCCTAGTGCATTAACCATGACATTAAAGACAGTAAGGGAGAAGCAGTATCCGGGCTGCTTCTCGGCCCAGAGGAAGAGTGTGAACAAGAGTTTTGGAGAGGAATCAAATTGCTTGAAGATTTCTAGCAACAAGGCCTCGACCGGGTTAATCCTGGCTGCCGTAAGTGCTTCCTCGAGTGCCGGACCGGATAGATTGGAAGGGTCTGTAAGAATTTTGGAAATGATGGTTACTTCAGTCGGGTTGAAATCAGGGTTTTTATTAGGGTTTTGGGAAGGTGGTGGCGGCGGCTGTAGGTATTTTTCTTGTGGGATTGTGTTTGGTGGGGTACAACTGGGAAGAGGTGCTATGGGGATTGGGAGGAGTTTTGATCGAGTGGAAAGGAGTTTTATAAGGGGGTTATAGGGAGTGGTGGTGTGGAGGACGATGAGGGTGGTTAAAGAGAGGATGCGGCGGCCGCCGCCGCAGGCGGTGGAAATGCAGTTCATTTTTGTGCGTTGAAAAGGTTGTTGAGCCTTTTCTGGTGACAGTGCGCAGCGGATTCCGGCGGGAAATCAGGTGTAGTCAGGTATTAATAATCACATTATTATTTTGATATTTTCTAGTAAATTAATTTCTGAAATTATAAGAAATTTAGGTTTTTATTGGATAACAGATAGTTTCAAATTTAGGGATTTATTCAAAATATTAAATAATTTGATTTATAATAATGAAGTCAAACATAGCTCTAACTTCTCCTTAAACATTATTGAATTAAACCACCATCTTTCCATATAGTTTTTGGATTGATATTGACCTTATCGATATTTCAAATGAATGTATGGGTTTGTTTGTTACCTAAATGGGCTTGAATGAGCCTATAAATAAATTTTTTTTTTTTAAAAAAAAGACATATTTGCGTTAATTTTGTTCGAAATCTTCATTTCTTATTTGGTAACATGAAGGGAAATGGGATTGTCCCAAAGAGTATAACGTTCCATCAAACCTAACTTTATGCTATCGTTTTGAGAATTAGCAATAGATTTTTTAATATGGTGTTCAAAAGAATCATCACTTTCATTCAATTATAATTCAGAATTCATCTTGAATATTAGTCTGAGCAAACACTTGAAAATTATAAGTTAATAATTCTTGTATTATACAAAGTTCGAGTGAACCTAAGAACAACATTTGTAATAATTGACTATCCCAAAAAGTTAAGTGAAACCTTTTCTTTCTTTATGCATTTGAACAAAATTGGAACAAGACAACAATACTAGACGAGGCGAGACTATAAACCAATATTGTCAGATCCAACTTACCAAATATGTTACAACTATATAACCCAAATGTGAAAGTGAGTTTCATCCTTTCCCTTCACCTTCTCTGAAAGTTCAAGAATTTGATTGCAAATGCAAAAGTGACTGCAAAAAGTATGCAGAAACCAACCACAACAATACCAGCAACACCCAAGAAATCATGCCTAAACCCGAACTGATCTTTGAGCAATTGCTTTACTGGCACCGAGTGAACGCCATCAGCAAGTTTTACTGATTCGTTTATGTCTCCGTACTGGGATGTGAGAAGCCCGTATAAACTCCAAGCTATAGGATTTGCCCAGTAATACCATCTCCACCATATGGGAATCCTCTGATCAAAGAAGAAAAATCATGATAGGACTGTGAATCAACATTCATCAAGGAGAGTCTTTTTTACTAATGATGATATATAAAGTATGCGTCCTTTCTAAAATATTTACTTTAATCAATAGTTGGAGAGTCGTAACAACTGACACACCCCATTCTACAGAGGACTGTGGCTATATGGTTGGGGAAAAAAAGATGTATGTGCATTAGTGGCTAGACGATGAAACTCAAGAAATGATAGTGAAAGGGATTAGTTACCATGCGGGAAATCATGAAGCCGCTGAAAAGGTTCCACATCATATAGAATGGCGCAGCGAGGATTGCAGCAATATTGTGATTCGGTGTAATAGAAGTAGTCATCATTCCAAAGAAGGTAAAGTAGAGTAATGTGAAATACATGAAATACATGTACCAAAGAAACTTCCATTTATTCCACTCGAAAGAGGCCATGAAATAGAAGATAGTGCTGTATATAAGTGACTGCACAAATACATATGGGAACTCAACTATAACCTGCACAAAAAAGGTTTAGTAAAATGATATGAATATCCTTCCAAGAACGTTAACTATATTGAAAATTAAATCAAAGAAGAAGGCAAGATTCCGTACCTGTGCAAAGGCAAATGGTAGTGCAGAATACATTCCTGCTGCTCTCTCTCTATATGAAACAGACCTTTCAACATAAACCACCGGTTGCACAGAAGTAGCATTTGTGATCCCAATGAATAAGACAGCTGCATACATGGATCCCATAGCATTAAATATATCCTGCTGAGTTTCCCTGTAAAGAAAAATTTTGTCAAATTTTATAGTCAAAACCAGAAGATTTGTTTACTATCAGTTGCAGAAGACACAGTTTAAGTACAAAAGGAGGGGAAGAAAAGGAAGAACAGGGGAGTAGAGAAGAAATTCAGAAGAAAGGGGAAGTTTCTTCAGCCCAAATCAATGAAAATTGGATTAACATTGGTATATTATTGAAGCCATGCAAGCAACCTTTTCCTTTTCGAATGGATTGGACTCATCAGGGCTTCTAAGCCAGCAAGGTCTCCAAAAATCTAGATAATATATTTATTAATCAAATCTCGACATATAATTTCTCTTCTAGGAACGAAACGTCGCTAATATGTGGCAATTTGACAATAAGAACCTCTAATAACAATCACGTCTCCTGGTCGACAAGTCTTGAAATATTTATGCACATTAGATTGCATGCAGGCAGGTGTTTCTTCCTCTCTTCTTTCATCAGAAAAACACTAAAAACCTTTTAACAGAAATCACTTTCAATAGAGGAGATTCAAGTTTTAAATAAGCAAACCTTTTGGAACCAAATTTCCAGCATATTGTTCCAAACATCAATGAAATTATAACAGTGTAGAAGAAGCGCACAGCAGTGTACTGTGGGTTTCGCCAGTAGGACAAGTTTTGTTTCCAAAGGCACGTCAGAAATTGACCAAAAAATGACAGTGAATATTTGCTTGGGAAGCTTAAATCATTATCTTTATCTGGTTTGCTTAAACTTTTGACCAGATCTTTATTTCTCCTGAAACGGTGAAAAAAAAATTGAATAATATTGGTTGGATAGAAATTTCTTCTCCTACATGAAAGAAAAAGACACATACCGGAATAAATTTGATTGGAGATAAATTTGTACGAAGTCCAAACCAAGGCGAACTTCTTCTGCAGTTGATGTGACTTCTAGAATCCAAGTGGCTGGATTATATCCTGGTCTGATTTTTTGAACTCCTTGAATAGACTAGGAAAATAACGACAAAAAAGTCACGGAGTTGTGAGATAGTGTCAAGCTCAGAATAAAGTAAAGAACATAGATAGGAAATTAATCAAAAAGAGTTCACCTCAAAATAGTGAATGAGTTTAGAAGATCTGTTTCCCAACGGACCAGCATAAATGAGTTGTCCACCTTGTTTCATGAGTATAAGCTGAAAAAATGAAAAGAGAAACAAGAAGAAACAATTTAGAAAATTAGATTTTGTACAATAAAAGCAATAATTTTAGTAAACATCACATAGTAGATAAAAGAAGGAAACCTCATCAAAAGATTCAAAAATGTCAATGCTGGGCTGGTGAATAGTACAAACAATTGTCCGTCCAGTGTCCACAATATTCCTCACAGTTCTCATCACAACAGCAGCAGCCCTGGCATCGAGTCCTGAAGTCGGTTCATCCATGAACACAATAGAAGGATTGGCCACAAGCTCAACTGCAATTGTCAGTCTTTTCCTTTGTTCTATTGACAAACCATTAACTGCAGGTACACCAATTAATGCTCCACGTAGTGCAGTTAGTTCGACCAGTTCCATGACCTCATTTACAAAAGCCTGAGACCAATACAAAACATTTTCGAAGGATCAGATATTAGAGATAATAGAAGAAAATAAATAGAAAAAAACAAAGTAATACCCTTAGTGTTTTGAGGTCACACTGAGATGATAACCGGAGACAAGCAGAAAAGAGAAGTGATTCATGCACAGTCAGACACGGGGAATGAACATCATTCTGCTCACAGTATCCAGAAATTCTTGCAAATGTTTCTTGCTTTTTGGGATATCCTGAAATATAGATACTGCCTTTGATATATCCACCAGTTTTCCTACCGGCTAAAACATCCATGAGTGTAGTTTTGCCAGCACCACTAACACCAATTAATGCTGTAAGTACACCTGGCCTGAATGCTCCAGTAACATTTACCAGTAGCTGCAACCTGTCTTCTGGTGAGCCATGTCCCTTCAGTTCCTAAACATAAAAAAGGTAAGAATTATAAATTTATCAATACTAATACGGAGTTCCAAACATTTTACATGTATGAGAAATAAGCTGTCAATATACCAGAGGAACATCTATGTAGTAGCTGATGTCGGTAAAGCACATTGAAAGGGCTTCAAAAGGAAGAACCATGCCTCTTTGTTTATTAATGTTCTTTCCTGGATTAAAATGAAAATATTAGTAAACTTTTTATGCCAAATCAAGAGAAGGAAACAAGTCAACAAGTACAATCATTTAAGCACACCGCTATACGAGTGTGAATGTTGAAGAAACTCTCTGAGAGAAATGATGGACGATTCACTCTCTTGTCCCTTGTTGTCTTTGGAATCTTCTTTGGAAACAACAGTTTGCTGACTCCCTAGGGCTGCATAAGATTGGAAAAGACAATTATACTTGGGTTTTGATTGTTACTAAATGGACAAATAAGGTAGCTGGAAAATTACAGGTATGCCTTATTGCTAGTCTAGAGAGACATGGCAGATCACTTCTACAGACGACTGTGCAAATTCTTATAGATCAATTTGAGCTAATAACAGATCAATAAGTGCTTTATAAATTTGAATTTCAAAGTTTCTATGAGTTTTCTGGACTATCATCTGTTACTATTTTGTCATATGCAGTAGTCATGACTAGTTAATGAAGAAAGCTTCTATACTAAACATAACTATTTTTTTCTGGAATGAGGCACAAAACACTTCCATAATCTGAGAACATCCTATGATTTCATGTATAATGATGATGATAATACATCTGTTTTAATGATCAAAGCTTAGACGTCTATAAAGTGAGGGTTGCCTATTTACATTTACTTAATGATAATCATATGGTAGATTGATAATCAATATACTTGAGAAACTAGAAATCAGAATCTCCGAGTTGTCGGCAATATGGAAACTATGATATATAGGATCTTTGGGGACGAAACTTACGGTTTAGGTAAGTCAGAGCTAATGTGAAGAGAATATTCAATAGTAGCGTATATCCAAGTAATGCTCCAACACCAATCCAATACCAATAGCTATCTGGAAATAAGCCGCGAATCTTGAGCAACGTCTCTCCCAAAGACAAAGTACTGTTGTTCCCTGCTTTCTATCAGTTACAGAAAAGAAAAGGTATAATATACAATAGGAAAAAGGTCAAGTACTGAATGATTAGGAAGACCCTCTTTTTTCCCTTCTACTAAATACATTAAAAACTGAGTAACTAAATAGGTTTTTTAAAAGTTAACTAAGGCGTGGTTCTGTAACCATTTATTTCTTTCTTATTTTCTGAGTTTTAAATTGATGTTGACCACAGAAAGAAGAAAACTAATGCTAAAAGCCTCAAAGTTTGAAGAAAGTGTGATGCCGTAGTATAATGTCATTAAATCCCAAGAGAGGACCAGTGTCTGATGTGCATTATCTTTCAGGATATGGTTGTTCCATATAGTTTTTCAGGATATAAGTTCCGGATTCCTAAAACATAACAACTGAAGGCATCCTTTAGAGTGGAATGAATAAATTACATTAATGGATAGAACAGAAAAGCAGATTAGACAGAAATAAAACCAATATATCAGTATACCTTATCCCATGAGTGGCCGAGAAATTCATTCACAGAAGCTGCATTTTGGGCATACATCAAAGGGGAAAGCCAATAACCCCAGATCCACCAAACTGGGATGCTATCTGTTGGAATGAGAAAGGTTATCACAAAGTTAGTGTGATAGTATTGTTCTTTTGGAAAAGAAAAGGCCAAATGACCCGTCAAGAACATATTCCTAGTAACAAACTGCTAGGGGGCAGATTATAAATGACCTCTTGAAAGAATAAAACCTCCCAGAGCCATGACAACAAGCAATGCAAAAGATCCAAATGTGTTGGCAACTATCATATTTCGGCCTAATGATGCCATCACGCGGAAAAGGGCTACTGACATCTGGTGCAAAGAGAAGTATAGCAAGAATTGCTTTAAACATCTGCACATCATCAAGCCAGTCAGATATGCATTTAAATTTACGATATCGAAAAAGCAGAAAAAGAAAGAAGGACAAAACGATGTGTCGAAGAAATAAATACCTCATTATTTGGGGATCAAAGCCAATAACATAATATGTGACAGCTACCCACAAAAAAGATTCTACAAGTGAAGGGAGAATACTCAAAATCCAAGAGGGAAGAGTGTATATCCAGCAGGGGTAGAAGTGCAGGTCTCTGTGCTTGTAAAGAACGGGAAGCTTGGCTATCAACATTGGGACCTCCATGAATCCATTGAAAAGAATCATAACTAATGCAAAGTAAAGTGCACCAAGGTATACACCTCCATCATCAAGTGTATTGTGATGCATTGTTGTTCGGAAGAACACGCTCATTATGATCAAAATAATGAGAAGAAGCTGCAAATGCAACACATTTTTCCTGTATGAGCATTTCCGGGTCATACTGTATAGTACAACAGACTACTATTATTTTAGGTTCTGATTGCCAATAACTAAAATGAGGACAGGGTCAAAAGATTTCACTTTGGCCATAACAAGAGACTTGGAGAAGAAAAAAATTACCTGTATAAATTTGAAAATAAATACAAACGAATTCCGCTTCAGTAGTAGCATCTGCCAAGAGAAACTAATCCTCAGAAGCCTGGCCCTTGTTACACCATAAGTACTAGTTGATAGAGCGGCCGGATGGTTGTAACGTTTGTCATATGGAATGGCCAACTCCTGGGACAAGGAATTACCTACACGAAAGGATTGAAAACCTTCTACAAACTTTTCAACAGGTACATATCTGTAAGGATTGTCGAGGAACCAATACTGCTGTTGATCCTTTTCAGATATAACCTGCTCATGAGTATTCAAGAGGTGAGCCCAAAAATAAGAACGAGCAAAACTTTAGTTCAAAGCACCCCAAAATAGTACCTCCTGTAGAAAGTCGGCAACATTTTTTCTATATGGACACCTAAAACCCATAAATGCAAAAAATTCAATTGCAGCTTCACGAGGTCCCTGATACACAATTTGTCCCTCACTTAAAAGAATTATGTCATCAAACATCTCATAAGTTTCAGGATCCGGTTGCAAGAGAGATACTAGTGTTGTACAATCAAAAGAATGCGTTTTGTGCCTTAGATATTTGATAATTTGATGAGTTGTTGAACTATCTAGTCCAGTCGATATCTCATCCATGAAAAGGACCCTAGATGCACCCACGAGCAGCTCAGCTGCCAAAATGATGGTATGTTAGTAACCAATGCTGAACATTTTCCGCACGCGCAAACAAGCAACATGAAAGTAATGTGAATGAGCTACCGGTGGTAAGTCGCTTTTTCTGGCCCCCAGAAATCCCTTTTAGCATTTCATCTCCCACCAATGTATCAGCACACATATCCAATCCTAATATCTTTGTTAAAAATTAAGATGGATATATGAGAAGTAATGCAACAATAATGGACTAAAATATGCATGGACCTTATTTTTCTCCGAAGTGAGAAAAGCTGGCATTTATTGTACCTTTATGATGTACTCCACAAGAACACTTGTCTTCTCCCCTAGTGCCACTGCCTAGGAGAAAACCAATATTTCAATACAGACATAAACATGCGCTTTTGGAACACAAATTCAGGGCCACACTAATCTAAGAGAACTTCAACCAGGACAGCGTACCTTGATGAACATATCTAGATCTTCATCCGGGTTTATTCCAGCATGTTTCTCTCTTTTCAGAAGTTCCATAAGCATTTCTATGCCAAAAGTTGATGGTTCCCCAACCAAATTTCACATAATGTTCATTAGAAACGCGTAATTATAAAATTGCTTCAATAGCATATCATGAATCTCTAATTAAGCGTACCTTTCTTAAATCCAGCACCCTGACAGCGCCCTGAGAATTCAAGGACCTCCCTCACTGTCATCTCTGCAATATGCCAATCCTGCTGGCTAACACATGCTGAAGTCCTCTGAGGTGTAAACTCCTTCAAATTGTGTCCATTATACGTAATATTCCCTGACATCTTTAAAGTAGTTTTACTACATTGATAAGAAGAAAAAAACACACAATATCTAATGACAAAAAAAAAATTATGTTCCAGGTTCAGCCTTCCCCTGGACCAACCAGATGTACGGATAACAAATTATTTGAAATTTCCAGGAAATCAATAGAATATGTTCTAACATGGAGATGCCTAGTCATTCTATTTTCCAAGAAGAAAAGCATTTTTGTGCTCTTGATGATACAACGGCGTGGATTTACTGAAAGTGAGAGGACATTGTAGCACACAGCTAACCAAGTTTTTTGTTCAGCTTTCACTAGAATATCTGTAAGCATGTAGAGTTAATACATAGATCAACACAGCTTACGGACACCAATATCGAATGAACATTACCTGAGTCAATTCTGAGTGTGCAATTTAGAAAATAAATGTTGACACTACAGAAATTTTTTACTTCGCTTTCAAGACACTATCGTTTACCAGAAAGACAGGAAAGGACTAGATGCATAATGCATTAAAGCACAGTTTCTTCTTATCTAAGTCCGTGAATGGCCTATTTAAGATACTCGATCTATACAAAAATCTAACTAGTTTCACTGAATAATTGTTTTTAAATGATGAAAATTGATAAAGGGCATTAATATCAATACTAAAAATGATACTACTGTACCTGCAAGCAAGGACTAAGGCAGTTTGCAAGAGCCAAAAGAAATGTAGTCTTTCCAGAGCTCGGGGGGCCCAAAAGGAGAGTCAACCTAAATGATCAATTACATTCAGTAAAATGAAAGTGTTGATTTGACCATTCAATGAAGCTCGAGATCTACCTTGAAGGACGAATGATTCCACTGATGTTGTTTAATATAGATAAGTTCTTTCTTCTACCAGGGAAAATCCTGAGCTGTCTCAAGAAAGTCTTTTTTTTTTACATTTTCCCGCAGAAAATTAGCATTAGAACAATGCTGAGTAAAATGATTTTACCTTATTAAAAATCTTTATTTTGTATGCCTACCTCAGTCATATCAAAAACAAAATTTGGGATGGTTGGCAGTGCTCTGCTTCCAACATGGACTAATGCATCCACCTTCAGATTCTGAAATCGAACCTCAACTTTCGGAAATTCCAGATCAACTCTGTAATGAACATGGTCAAATTGGAATATTTCAGGCATTTAATACATGTCCCAACAATTTACATTGATGCCAGAAGCCACAGTATAAGAAAGTAGAATAGAATAACTCACTAATCATTATAGACTAGTTATCATGAGAAAATTGCACAACTGACTATCAAATATGAAAATCAGTATTGAAACCCAATACAAAACCTCAAAATGCATATGGAGCAACTTGAATAGAAACATAATTTGTAATATGCTATATGCAACTCCTGGAAATTGTTTTCGGAATTCCCATCAATGGAACGGATGGTATTTGAACTTTTAGAAATTTAAGATGCTTGAGTATATCAATAAACTAGCTACCCCCGGATGCATCCCACAACAATAGCACTACTGCATATTTGCAAGAATCAATATTAGGTTTAAGACTCCCAGCTCTCCAACCATGGGACTGAAGGTCAAATTCATGTTATCTGCAACCTATAAAGTAATCAGATTGAACCATTACTAAAATAGTCCCATAACATCGATTTCTAAATACTGCGAGGAGAAGTCCAAAACTGAAGTGCTAAGAACCAAGAAATAGGCAGACATTAACTCGGTCAGTACAGGGATTGTAAATTCTATTGTGACAATCTGCAAATATTATCAGTGGAATGAAGCACTCTTAAGTCTTATTAACCATATTTCGTTTCCAACTTTGGGCCACTTCAATAAAAGGGATTGATTAGATTCACAAAATTATAAATAAAAATCTAAAATCTTCGAGTAAGAAGTTTCAAGATAGCAATCTATTAAACCGACTCCTTAGTAGGTCAAATGGTCAATCTTTGGGATGATATTGTGAACAACTAACTTATCAGACGTCATTTATCTAATTGTAAAATTGAAATCTACAAACTATGCTGTAATCAATTTGACTATACAATTATGAGATGATTTTGATTCCCATATTTCTTTATCTCATTAAGGGAACCAGCCAAACACGTTATGAATGAATACCATTTGTTATATCAGCATCATTCTAACTATTATTATTCATAAATAAGGAGAGAAAAAAAAAATCTTAAATCTTCTCACTTCAAAAAAAAATTTAAAGTTAAGTAAATATAAACCAGAGTTACTTTTGCCCAAAACTAACCCAAATCCATGAAAGCAAGAAAAGCAGATGCATAGTTCTTAGATAGCCTATAACAATCAAATCAACCTAGCAAAACAAAAAAAAAGTAACGTAGGGATTCTAGAATTAGTCCTCGGAGTAAATTTCCGTTTATATAGAGTTAATAACAAGAAAAACACAGAAAGTATATTGTGCCCCCCTGTTTGGTGGAGATTCTTTAAAACTTATTTTTTTCCAAACTCATTATCAATCGCACATTCTCCGAAAAAAAATAATTTTGCACGTGGACTAACTTTCCCTAGTTTTTAACAAAATCTATTCTCAAAAGTCTACATCAAACAGTCTGTGTGTTGGTATAACCAAATATTTGGACAAACACAAAATACCCATAAATCAGAATTTGATAATAACTCCAGTGTAAATAGAAAAACAATAAAAGTAAAGAAAGAACTAAATTTTCAGTCAGGCTTACGCATCAAATCTTTGTCTAACTCTTTTGAAAAACAGCTCCATATCTTCATTAACTGCTTTAATCAACTTATTCACTACTTGCCTCTGTTCTGCATCTTTAACTTTACTAACATCAATCAATGACATCTCTCCGCCAAGGTTGCGAAAAACCGCGGTCCGGGCCTGAAGATAAGAAGGAGACCTCTGCAAAGTAGCCAACACCAGAGCCTCTTCATCATCTCTGCTACTATTTCCTGCATTTCCTGTAAATATATCTTCTGGAGTAGCCCACATTTTAGTGCAAATTTTTCAATGACCAAGAAAATGCAAGTGTAAAAAGGGAAAATTGAGAAGGATTTAAAGGTTGGTTTGGAGCCTTGAATGAATAAAGAGAAGGGCATTTTGCTATAATGGTGGTGTTTGATGGGTCAATTTCAACAACTTTGAAGGCTCAATGCGGTAGTTGAACGCTTTGCATTAATTTGATTGAGTCACTCATTTTCTTCCATTGTTGCATTTTTCAATTGTCAATCATCTGAAGAAATCTGGGAAGTAAATTATAAGTAAGGATTAATTAAAACTTGTGAATGAAAAGGAGGAGAGGAGGTAGATGGTGGTAGACTGGTAGGTTATAGCGGTTGGGAAAAAATGGCAAATTTCTTTAAAATTTGAAGCAGTTAAAACTGTCAGCAATAAGACCCTGTTTCGATGACCGTTTTCCTCAAGGATTACACTACACTACCATAATCATAAATCATCTACCTAAAGTTTCACATAATAGACAAGTGACTCCCCCCTATTGGCCCGCAGACATTCCCCCAATAGGGGGAGTCACTTGTCCATTATGTGAAACTTTAGGTAGAATATTATGTACATCAAGATTAATTCTTTCCTCAATTAGAATTTAGAATTGAATATAAAATCATAATTTCATGTAGATTTTTTTTACCATATTTAGAAATAAGTTTTATGAATTCGAAAAATATTATTTAAAGTTATTTTTTGACAACTATAAACATTTTAATGAGTTTTTTCTTTGGTACTTGATAGTTTTTTTTATATATATATATATATATGATTATTTGACAATAAATATTAAGTCATACTAGTCGCGCATCTAAATTCAACCCAATTTTGAATTCGTATTATTTATCCATTCTTTGTTATGAGAATCTCAAACTTGATTTTTTTTAGCAACATGGTTGTCTTGAACTATTCTTTCGGATGTCTCGTTATGCATAACAAGATTTCAAGTGGAAACGGTATTCAAAACCCTCATCAAACACCGATGTCCAATCTAACTTTGAGTCCCTATGTGGTACACATTAAAACTTTCATTTTCATTCTTCTACTCATTTTCAACTACACATTCTTCAATAAAATATTATTTTTCATCACATCAATAACTTTTCATTCTTTTTCAATCACACATTCTCCATCCATCTACTATTCCAAAATATATTCTTCCAAAATAATGTAGCTTAAACACAACCTGAATTCCTAATTTTTTGGTATAAAATGAACAAGAACTTCAATTTTTCAATTAAAAAAGTCGTTTTGAACAACAAAAAAATATGAGTTGCATGAAAATGCAAATTCAACAACATTTTAAAAATAAATAATCTCGAAAATCCTCTTTAAAATTCTTTGAGGTGTTTAGTACATCCTATATTCATTTTATAGGGCGCTTGGTGTCGTCAATAACTAGATTATTTATATTCAGCTAGTTATATCACATAGTCACATTGTACTAAATTAGAATCCTGTCTGGTAGCCATTAAAATGGCCAAAATAATTCCTTTTTTCCTACCGTTGAACTCAACTTCAGCCGCAACAATTGACCGACTGTGAGTGGTGCGGGCCCCACTAACGATCAGGAAAGTAATTAACATTTACCAGACATACCCTAGCTATCCATGTGGTAGATTTAGAATTAATTATTTGTAACTTGCAATCTATGCGTCGAATAATAGAAAAAAGTGAGTTGAGTTGAATTGAGATAGCAAATAAGAAAATAAGTGAGTTTTATAAAAATGCCTTTTTATTAATCGAAGTTAAAATTAAGCAAGTTACTTATTTTGACATAAATATAAGAGTTACTTTTAAAAAATAACATGTTTTACTTACAATCGAGAAAACAAAAAGTAATTTTTCTTATAAGTAAATTTTAAAATAAATAATTGTTTCATCAAAGTTAAAAATTAGTTACTTATTCGACAAATAGCATAAGAGTTACTTTTTAGAGTAACTTTGGCTTATAAGTAAATAAGCATGTATTAAAATAAATAAGTTTTTTTTAATGGTCCTCTTAAACTAAATTCCATATTTAGCCCATGTTTGGTGTGCATTAAAATATGATTTTTAGTAGATTTTGATAAAAGTTAATGAAATGAATGATTAAAGAGTCGTGGAACCCATAAAATACGTGATTGAAATGAATTGTTAACTTTGAATTAAATTAAAATCTAGCTTTTAATCGGTACCAAACATGTTTTTAACCTTCTCCCATCACTTCTAGTTTACTGTTCTTGACGAGGAAGGAAGAAAACGTCTCATTTTGGCATTTTTATAAATGATTTATATAGAGGAATAATAATAAATTCATAATGTGTAGATAATAATGAATAATAATTAAGAATGTGTAATTGAAAATTAATATTTAATTATATAAATTGTTATCCAAACATAGGCTTAACACGTTTCCTTAAAACAGTACAATGCAGTACGTACCAAGTAATGGAAAATAATGGCCTACTTTTCTAGATGAAGATGTTTGAATTTAGTCAATGTTTGATCAACTTTAAAATTTTCATTTTCAATCACATATTTTTCAATAAAATAATATTTTTCATCATATCAATAACTTTTTCTTTATTTTTCAACCACATATCCTTCATCAATCTACTATTCCAGAATATATTCTTTCAAAATAATGTGACTCGAACACACTCCAATAATGATACGGAGTTTTGTCTTTGCAATTATCAGGACATGTGTAAGTAAGACAAAATTAGAGAATTGTAGCACAAATTGATGTTAAATATTAGTATTGATTATCATTAACTGAGGAACATTTAAAAGAGTAATGATATTTAACAGTATTTTAAAATGCGGTGCGAAGCTTGACCATGCTTCTAGACAGGGTGACAATAGAACTTAATAAAAAATGAATTCAAAAATGAAGGGTGACAACATGAGTGTTTATTCCTTGAGAGTAATACTATCTAGTCTAATTGGTGTTTTAACACTAAATTTAGATGGCAATATGTGTGACATTAAGTTCTTGTTTGCAATTATTTTTTTCAAAAATCACTTTTCCCCATACTCATTTTCAAGTTTCAACCATATATTCTCAAAAAATGAAAAGAAAGGTGACTAAATTTAGATGGCAATATGTGACATCAAGTGCTTGTTTGCAATTATTTTTTTCAAAAATCACTTTTCCCCATACTCATTTTCAAGTTTCAACCATATATTCTCACAAAAAAAAAAAAAAAATCACGTTTTTTTTATATAATTTTTCCCTATTTTTAGTAACACATTTCCTCAAAAAAAAAAAAAATCAAAAAATTCAAGCATGCACGAGCACTAAATAATAGATTCATTTAAATTCAAGAATATGTGGCTCATTTAATTGAATCTATTACATTTTGTCATTTAGATTTGTATTATATCACCACTAGAGTTACATAGCATTATTCATTCATTAATAGCAATGTCCCGTTGAATGAAAGTCTTTCAATTAGCACACCACTTAGATAGCAATTCATAAAATGCATTGAAGACGATTTAAAACGCATCTCAACTTCATTAGAAAATCAAGAAAAAGTCGCATTGTCGTTTAGATGATAAATAGAATTGTTCATACATAGCATTATTCTTATATTTTCTACACATTCATCTTATTCTAACACATTTTTTTAATTCATCCACATAGATGTACCATTTGACGCAAATCTCCTAATCGATGCCTACGGGTTTCAGCACCATCGCCCCAAGCCAGCCATCTCCACGAATGGCCAGCAAGTTTGACAAGAGCCCACACACAATACCGCAATAATACTTGTATATGATACCATCATTAGTACACTTTTCAATAATATAAGTTATACAATCAATTGCTAGCAACCTTGTCGTGCTACAAGCGAAAGGGAGTTTGCTAGGTTTTGTCACGTGTGTAACATCTCGATGGGGACAAGTTAGATGAAAGCCCTGAAAAAATTAATTTCACAAATCTCATGATTGATAGAAAATATTCTATTTTGGATGAATGCTTGAATAACTTTCATTAATTAATACAGGCAAGAATGACAAGACAAATTAAAAAATGAGAAGAGAAATCAAGTAACTTGAGAAACATAATGAATATAAAACAAAAATACTTATTATGAAATAAATCATGATTCTGTTTTATGTAGATTTTTTAGAATAAAATTTCTATTTGGTAGAGATTAAAATAAGATTTTTATCGAACTTTGATAGAAATGTGTGGTTGAAATTAAAGTTGTGAAATTTATATAATATGTAGTTAAAATTTATTGTTAATTTTGACTTAAATTAGAATCTGAATTTTAATTTCTACCGAACATGAGTTGAATTGTCATTTCTTTGGAGAATTTGCTATTAAAAAATAAGAAAAAATTATAAGTATATGTGCAAAATTATTTTATTGGGAGAATGCGTAATTAAAAATGAACTTTTATAAAAGAATAATCACATAATAGTTTACATAATTGCCAAATGGCAGCCCTCTTATTGGGGGAGCGCCTGTGGGCTCATGCACCCCCCAATAGGAGGCTGCCATTTAGTAATTATGCCAAATTTTGTGTGTACTTTTATGTACACATAACATATTCCTTATAAAAATCACCATCAAACGTAGGCAATTATAACACTGTTATTCTAGGTAATTATCAATTAAGAAATACTTAAAAGTCAAAAAGAAAAATAAATTATGACCTACCAAGCCCCTATTTGGCCCCAAATTTTAGAATTCATTTTTCTTCAAACTCATTTTTAATCATGAGATTTATGAACCTCATAATTTTTACCAATTTTCAACCACATATTTCATCAGCTTTTATCATAATCTACAAAAACAATTAATTTTTAACTTAACCAAATAGGGTCTAACGCTACATGCTATAGCCTATAGGCATAAGGATCTCACAATTTCTGTTCAATAAACATTGAAATTTGATTTTCAAATTCTATACATTTTGTTGGGAATTAAGAAAATTTTCTTTTTTTACTCACATGATTTTTATTGTTCAAAGAAAAATTTATGGACAGTCAAAACTTTAAGAATAATTTCATAATAACTCAAAATTTAGTTTTTACTACAGTCGAATAATTTTTTTGTCGAAAAGAACCGCCGGTATAAAATATATACATTTAAACAAAATATTGCACTATATGTTACAAAATCTTAAACAAAATATTGCACATTGATTTTGAAATGAACTTGTAACAGTTTTATTTGTAATTTTTTAATGGAAATAAATTTGGAAATTTATAGCTAAGATTCTTTTTATATATCTACTTAATATGGGCATTGTAATTGGACAACTGCTCCAAATGTTTAGGTCGTCGGTCTACACTGTTAGCTATAGCCGTAATATTGGTTGCATTGCTTGTGTCCAACCTTCGGCTTTGCTTGCTTCTACCTCAGGTTCATCCTGTTTCAGTGCCTTCATTTGCAAAGAAAAATGTTGCTTTTCTTACTTTCATCCCGCGCTTCAGGGACAGCCCTCAAAATTTTGAGACACTAGACGAAAAATTACACATAATTTTTCTATGAACGTAACATCAAACGTGGTCAAGTTAAACAATTTTTTCATGATGGGAAACATTAGACCTATGATACTCCCTTATCATTTGATTCGTTCGACAATCAATTTTCACGTTCAAGAAGGAAAAATCATATTTACCCATTGAATTAAAATATTTTATGATATATGCAAAAACATTTATATATCATATACAATACGTATTATATAAAACAGCACAAAAAATATCTTATTGTAACTAATTAGTTTTCTTCAAATTCCTAAATTTTTTAATTTCTTAAACTGCTCGTTAATTAGTCTTGAAATGTTTCAATAATCAAGCTAATTATGCTTTTTCTTTATTAAAAATTATTTATTTTCCCTCAAAAACTAAATGTACTTTCAGAATACAAAAATGTGGGTAATAAAATTGAAATTAAAATTTATATTAGTAAGAGATGTATTTTGCTCATTTCATAAAGAACAATTGTTTGGGGTCAAAAAATTTTTGAGGCCCCCTTATACCTTGAGACCCCTTAGTGGTTGGGCCGAACCGGCCCTGTCGCGCATGTAAGTGTTATGCCCTAACTCTAAGTCCAATCAATTTTGAATATAAGCACTTTTAGCCCCCGTTTGACACCCATTAATTTCTCTTTCTCTTTCTTATTCTCATTCTCATTTTTCATTTCAACCACAAATTCTCCTAATAAAATAATATTACACACAAATCAAAAAAATTTCATCACTTTTCCACCACACGTTTCTTACATCAATCACTATTCCAAAAATTCTTTCTACTAAAAATGGGTTTCAAACAGGG
>CAIGRF010359612.1:0-11860 GCA_903798235.1 Fraxinus ornus | reverse complement strand
TATTTTTAAGTCAACTGCTTCATTTCAATCTTCAAATTTTGTCACAAGGATGAAATTAAATTGAGGCTTGAAATTGATAGTCAATCCTTTACACCACAAATATTCGAAGTCTTGCTTTCTTGAAAGGTAGCTTTTAAACACAATCAATACACCCAAATATGAGTATTGCCATATTTGGCTACATTGTTCTCTATTTTACTTCACATGTTATATAGTACTGCTAATCTTTATTTCAACCGAGTAATTAATTTCCCTGTTTAGTGTGGATTAAAATTACATTTTTAGTAAATTTTGATAAAAGTTGATGAAAAGTGTGGTTGAAAAGTTGCGGATCCCATAAAATATATAATTAAAATTAATTATTGACTTTAACTTAGATTAAAATCTCTACCAAACAGGGATTAATTTTTTAATCAAAAGACACTTGTAATTCCGTACTATAATCAACATTAGCATTATTGTATATGTTTTCGATATTTTCGTATGATAACCAACATCAACATACATTCTCGATATTTCTTTCATTATATTTCAACTCATTATATTTCAACCATCACTGCAATTAACTTCATTTAGAATGTTAAAACGTAGCATATTATGGCTACACAACTATTATTCACTCACTTACTATTCACATATATAAGAATATCGACTTACAATCAATTACCCTCAATTACTCTTACTTATTATTTACAGCTTCGAGAGTCCACAATTTATAATAACTTACCAAACATGCACGGATTTGTCCTTGCAAATCAATTAATCCTAAAAGTAATGTTGTTCAACATTACTAGTGTCGAACATCAATTTATATGACAATTTCATGATATCAAACGACATATGCATTTTAGTCCATGTTTGATACACATTATTTTAAAATATATTCTTTGAAAACTCATTTTCAATTACACATTTTTCATTACATCAATAACTTTTTTGTACTTTTTAACTACAAATTTCTCATCATATCACTATTTAAAATACATTCTTTTCTCAATAATATCAATTAAACACACCCTTAAACAGAGTGTTACATTTTTCATTTTATCAAGTGTGACAATTTAGACCGATTGAAGATTCTTATTCTTAACCCAAAACTAGGGGACAAAAAAATCCGACAAACCATATATTCGCGGGGCCCACCCCGAACGAGGCGGGGATAACCCAACCCAACCCGTCCCATTTAATTTGTTTTTAGAATTCAATACTTTAAATGGAAAATTGCCCCGTTTAATTTGTTTTTAGAATTCAATATTTTAAATGAAAAATTTCAATAAATTTAATTAGTTCTAATAAAAAATATAATTAAAATTATTTGTCTAATATGGGCAATAATAATAAAAGATTAAACGGGGCAGTAAACGGTCAAAGCCCGACCTATTGCCATCCCCAAAACAAGGGCTTTGCGGCTACTTGCATGACAAGTGGTTGCCTACCTTACACGTAGCCGAACCAGATCTCATCAACTGTGCTAAAATTGCAACCCATCATTATTCCCTATTCTGCCATCACTCTCACTGATAGTACAGTGCCCGTCGCAAAATGTATCGATTGGCGGCGAAGCGGCTGCTACCGGTTCTGGCTCGCCGGAACCCTCACTTCCGATGCTCGCCCTCAGGCAGTCGAGCCATAGCAGGTGTTATAGACTCGCCGCGATTTTCAACATCAGCTGCCTCGGAGACAATTCGTGACCAAAATCACCACAATTTTGACTCTTTTGCATCATCATCTTCTACGGCGTGGAGCCAAGAAGAAAGGTCGAGTGCCCATGATGAAACTCAGCGTCAGCGATGCAGAACTACGACTGGACCTAGAGCTCACTGGCAGGATGAACAGAGGCGTGTTCTTCATGCATCTCTCCGTCACGTGGTTGGCTTCCTTTCTTTCTCCTTTTTATAGACCGTGTCTTGAATATTTGCGTGCCTCTGTGATCAACGGTGTTCATAAAAACTGAATGAGTGTACGGAATGTTTAATTTTTGGCTGCTTGGATTTAGGGCTTCGGAATTGGATTGCGTGAAAAGACTAATTCAATTTTTAATCGTTTTCAATTCCTCCCCCCTAATTTCATTAAACGAATGCAACTTTTTATTTTTTTTTTAAAGATTGGAAGGAGGATGGTACCATTTTATAAATGTTGTTATGAAGAGAAAAATTGATATTTAGAATAGAAAGAATATGTTAATCGACTTACATTTGGGTTGAGTTACCTTGCTAATTTTCTCGTGCAGATACGGTTGGGATGGACTGATGCGGCAATGATAGCTGGAGCACGGGAAGTTGGCATGTCTCCTTCTATAGTGGGATCTTTTCCACGGAAAGAAGCTGCTCTAGTAGAGGTATCCCTTTGTACATACTTTTTTCTAGATGTTTTAGAATAAAAAAAAAAAGAGAGTAACTTGAGCCTTGTTTCTTTGATCATATTTCATTTGCATTACCAGTATAGCTTATTTCCTTTATTTCTCTATCTTTTTAATATGGGATTCAGTTTTTTTTTTTGGGCGGGGGGAGGGGGGGTTGGTGGTGGTGGTGGTGGTGTTACTACACCTAGGAAGCCAAAGAAACAACTTCAAAGAGTATTAGATTCCAAGTACTGCGTTCTTTGTGGCTCCGGTCTTGAAGATAATATCTTTTTTTTATTTATTTCTTTTTTATACGTAACTTTTGCTTGATTAACTGATATGAGCTCTGTTTTGAAAAAGGAAATAGAACGGAGTAGTTCTTTTTTCAAATGTGACTTGGCAGAAGTTTGCTCTATAGTGGGCCATTTTTATGTGTTAAAAGTTCTGCATTGATGATTTATCTTTTTGCTGACTGCATAGCATCAATGATTCAATGTTTTAGGAAGTTTTTCATTCTTGAATTCTTGCTTGTCTTTCATTCAAATTTCTTCTGTATATGATTTTTCTGAATATCTGTTTTAGTTGTTTACACTGTTATCCCAGTGACTATTTCTTTTTTTCCCCGAGTGTTCTGTAAGATATTGTTGAGCTGTCTTCCTAGTGGATTTTTGTAAGCAGTTACTTTGTCTATATGGTTGCTTTCCTTCAGCATCATGTATGTCTTGATGTGCCTATATATGTGTGTTTTTTACCTTTCTACTTTTGATTTGCTTTGTTCAGTTTTTCATGGATGATTGTCTCCAAAGGCTGATTGACATTATTGACTTGCAAGAGGATTTAACAAATTTAATACCCAGTCATTGCGTTGCGAAGCTTGTGAGAATTCGCCTAGAAATGCAGGCTCCTTACATTTCAAAGTGGCCTCAAGCACTGAGCATACAGGTACACTTGTTTATCTCTTGTTGCTCGGTTAGGTTTGTTAAGTGGAATCTTTTTCTTGTTCATTCCTGCTTTATATTGTATTGTAGGCGCAACCCTTAAATATACCAACAAGCTTCAAGCAGCGGGCAATGCTTGTTGATGAGATTTGGCATGCTGCCAAGGATGATGCTGTTGATATTGATTGGTATGCAAAGCGTACAGTTCTTGGTGGGATATATTCCACAACTGAGCTGTACATGCTGACTGATACTTCTGTAGGTAAGATCTCTTCTTTGAGGGTTTCCGTGTTCCATTGGCGTTGTTTATCTTGTTATTTGTCGCCTTTATCAGAGCTTTATTTTGTATATTAACCTTGATCATCATCACATTGTAGGATCTTCCAACCTCGACACCTTGGTTCTCCAATTTCTCTTGCAACCAACCTTAAAGACCACAACATTTTTGTCGCTTATTTGATTTTGACTTTTATGCCCTCCTTTGACCTGTTACCATTAACACATCTAGAACATTTTGTACAGTTTCCTCATTGTTTTTATGTGTCCTTGTGTACTAGAAGATCTCCTATTTGGTTTGTGTGCTTGTGAAGCGCGTTTAAAATTCAGATCAACATGTACAAAAAGGTAGTCATAGAGTCTGGAAATATAAATGCTTTAGCCTCTGTTAATAGAGTTGGGTTAGCTTCCATTATTATTTAGGTATAGTAAAACCTTGATAAATGAATGTTCGATAAATTAATAATCTCGCTTAAATAATAAAATTATTTGGTCGCGACTTAGGTCAATGTACTAAATTAATAACCACGTTAAATGTATAAGGTATTTTTTTTTTTTTTGAGATTCTTTAAGGCCCAACGAATATATAAAATAATAATTGCTTAAATTCATAAAATTTCATACTAATACAAATTGACGAGCTTTTAATTTGACAACATTTTCTTCAATTCGCCTCATTTTCAAAATATGCATCTATAAGTCTTTTTCTATGCATCCAAACCAAACTCAACTTCATTCCTACTTATTTGCAATGCGCATCATACATTTGGCATTTTTTTCAGTTTGTACAAAGTAATTATTTAAGATTACGACTGCTTGAAATACTTCTTTTGAAGAAACAATTGGTACAACACAACTATCATCTGGATCATGATCATCATTGTTAGATGTATTAAGTATCCATTGAATAATATCTTCATCAGTAGGAGATTCCATCACTTCATCACTGGATAGTGTAAAAGGTGTTTGATAGAATCTAACCTGAGTTAATCTGATTCTGATGAACTCCCTGAATAATGGAAACCTTCACCGTGGATTCCCACCTGCTGTTGGAGGAATTAATTAGTAATATCTATAAGTCTTTTTCTATGCATGCAAGCCAAACTCAATTTCATTCCTACTTATTTGCAATGCGCATAATACATTTGGCATTTTTTTCAGTTTGTACGAAGTAATTATTTAAGATTACGACTGCTTGAAATACTTCTTTTGAAGAAACAATTGGTACAACACAACTATCATCTGGATCATGATCATCATTGTTAGGTGTATTGAGTATCCATTGAATAATATCTTCATCAGTAGGAGATTCCATCACTTCATCACTGGATAATGTAAAAGGTGTTTGACATCCATTACATTTCGATAGCATGGGCCAAAAATAGCTTCATGCAATCCATTGATTCTTTCAACTTTACTAACTCTTGGTTCAATATTAATATCTTCATTTGACCGAATCTTGTAGATTTTTTTAACTCCTTTCAAATGAGACGACATGGTAGAAAAAATGTATGAAATTTGGAATGATTGGGGATCTTAAGTTAAAATTAAGTAATGTAGAAATTATGTTCAATATGTACATGAAATAATTTGAACGATTAATCTTTCAAGATATTAAATTTTGAAGCCAATGTGTATATTAATGTTTCCTCTTTAATGTATACATATTAAGGGTGTGTTTGAGCCACATTATTTTGGAAGAATGTATTCTGGAATGGTAGATTGATGAAAAATGTGTGGTTAAAAAGAATAAAACGTTATTGATGTGATGGAAAGTATTATTTTATTGAAAAATGTGTGGTTGAAAATGAGTAGAAGAATGAGAATGAAAATTTTAATGTGTACCAAACATGGGCTAAATTTTGAATTTCACCACATTTGATTTTTTTAATTTTTTTTTAAAATTTCCCACATGTATTATGATAAAATATAATACAAGTTATAAAAATATAAAATACTTTGTAAATTAATAAATTGTTCATTTATCGATAAATTAATAACTCCTCTAAAATAATAATTTTTCTCAGTCCCAACAATATTATTTTATAGAGATTTTACTGTAGTTTTATTTTTCTCTTTCTTCTAACCAGCTTTTACTTATCTGTCACGTTCTCTGTTTGTAGATTTTCATGACACATGGGAATTCTTGGACGGAAGAATTAGAGATGCTTTTGATCTAAAGAAGACGGTTCAAGAGGTAGTTACTGTTCCTCTTTTTACATGTTTGTTTGATACTTAAAACTGATGCTGTTGGTTTTGCCAGTTGTTATAGAGATTTGTTTCTCTAGGTTGTTTTCTCTTCGCATTATTGATCTTATTTAATATTAAGTTATATTCTTGTTATAACATATGCCCCATGCCCCTAAGTTAGTGCTAACTGTGAATCTCCATGAACTATAAAAGGGACTTGATTGCTCGTGTGTATTTTAGGGAGGAGGAGGCTATGTGATATCTTTTCACGCATTGTCCAATGTAAACTATCTAATCCATGTCAATCTTTCTGTTCTAGAAGTTTATGTTAGTTGACCTTGACTGGACTACTTGGCAGAAAAAAGGATTAATATTTGCTATGAGAATTATATGAGCCCTTTTGTTCAGAATATCCTGCTTAATTACATGCTATTTGGGCGAGAGGAGAGACAATGTCATATAGTATTATAGTCATTTGAGGAGTTATTGGGTTCTGATAAATAATAATCTTTCTTGATTTTCTGTTATTCCTGTGGCATTCATGAGTTTGATTTTCAGGGATCTTTTGTACTTAACTATCTTAATATGTTGGGGCATGTTCCATGAATTTGCAAAGCATCAGCATATTCGTGACAGATAGCTCATGATTGGTAAAATCGCCCTCTACCAGTCACTACCATTAAAAACTGGCTAAAACATAGGCAAACACTATGACTTCATTACCCTGCACCCATACTTGTCGAACTACTGGTATGTAAGACCTTTCTCCATCTCCTACAAGTTAGAAAAACAGTGAGGAATATAGTCCCGCCAGCCTTTGTCTAATTATCATTGATTGAGTACACCGTGGCTTACATCATTACCTATAATCATACATTCTTCTCTCTCCAGCAGCATTATACTTATTCCCCATCATTATTGTTGGTGAAAATTGAATTTTTTTTTTTACTTTTTTTTTTGGTTTAAAAAACACCTGAATTCAGAATGGTAGCCCTTCTTCTTTCCCATTTTAAAAGAACATGTGAATCAGATGAATTGATCTCAGCTGTGCTTGTAGATGAGGATGCTGCGATTGTCATTGAGATGCTTGTTCATACTACAACATATATGTTATTGAGTTTGTTGAATGCTGTGATGTATTTCTCTCTTTGAGTAAAAGTGGAGATTGATGGTGATGTGGGTGCCTTGCTCCCTGGGAATGGTGGTGGTTTGGTTGAGAGATTCATTTCCATCTGCATGCATCATATGTATTTCCTTTCACAAGTTCTCTAAGAAAAAGAAGTGAAAAGTTACTAGGAAGTCATAAATACTCCATATCTTATTGTTATACATATGACTTACTCTTTAAATGGTAATTGTGCAAGAAAGAGATGTATTTTCAGGCATTGCAAATGTTTATTATAACCCTACCTTGAAATATGTACATTAACATTCACACAAAAACTAAGGGTATAGTACTTTATATGATTTTTTAAGGTTAATTCCTTTTTATTTATTTATTTATTTTCTTTTCTTGGGATGTTAAGAACCAGTGATATATAATTATCGTAATCCAAATAGTTTTGCATGGAAATTAAGAGTCACGATTAATTACTAGTAGACTCTCAGATTCTTATTCCTGAAAATTGGATTCTGAAGATTGTAAACATGGAAAATTGCAGGCGAAGTATTTGGCTGAAGCAGTTGGTGCTGGGATTGGAAGTTCCTTTCCAGAATTTGTGAAGAGAGTTTTCAATGGTTGAATAACATAGTAGAGGATGCTACGGAAAATTTCATTTCAAGCAACCTTCTCTTTTTGGCTTGGGCATTTCTAAGTTTAAAGTTGCAATATTTTCCCTCAATTATTACTGGTTTTTTAGTCCTTTTTTTTCTGGAAGAAATTAGTTGGAAAGGTTTATTTCCTGTTGTCATGAAATTGTAATATGAACCAGTTTGATTGGTAATGTGTATATATCAATAAAAATTCCTGTTAAGTTTAGATGAATAAAGTGCTTCATTTCTCTGATAGGTATTTTATCCTTGGTATACACCAGGACATGTTTGGTACGCAAGCAATACCAAACGGTTGAACAACGACGAAAACCAGACAGATGGACAACAGCGGACACAATTTTAATCTAATTTTCTTATTCTAGTATCATGCGAGCCTCTGTTTTTGACATATAATGTGCCATTATAGTTATTTCTTAGTTACTTAATTCAATGCTTAAAATTACATTTTATAGAGTAGTCGTGATTCTTCCAGATACCAGGAAAAAACCAGTAAAAATCTGCTCTTTCTTGCCCCATTAAACAACGGTGTGAAGTTTGGGGATAGACATAATGATTAGCCAACCATGGCAAAACGAGATACCAACACAATAAGCCATGGCAAAAATATGCACATCCCCCTGAGAATAGCATTATTTAAAAGCAAAATTTGAGGTGTAAAAATCCCCATAAGAACTTGAACTTTGATTTGTATGTTTTGCGCAGATCAATTGAACCAGAAGACCTACAGAAATATAACGAGTTATGAGGTAAATACCGTACTAACGAGGCTATGAGTTGATAGAATTTGGAACAAGGAATTTAAGCATATTATTACCCTGAAGATTTATAGCTGGCAGAGAAGACGTATTATATCTCTAGAACAATATCTGCAATCCGAAGAACAGATGCAATTAGTTTGTTTTTACCCAAATAAACCAACACGATGATTGACTCTTTGTGCATCAATTTCTCGTCAGACTTACATTCTGAGTCTGTTTTAACCCATTTACTTCCTTCACTTTCACCATCACTTTCAGGCATATCCAAGTATTTCTTTGCAGTAGTCATTTGAGTAGAACTTTGGGGGTAAATCTTTTTCTGCAGGACAGCCCCTAAAATCTGTAGAGAAAAGCCATCCATAAAACAACAGATCATTGACAGGTAAAATAAATTATATACAAAGACTGCATATGTTATATTTGCAGGTATTTGTTCACGATGCATTCTTAAATTAAATCCAAACCTTCTCCATTTTTGATTTATCCAATTTTGGCTCTGGAAATGGATCCCTTAAGATGGGAGTTGAACTGAATCCGCCTCCGCAGAGGAGTGCTTTCTTAAAAAGAAAAGACAATGACTTTTTACCAATACTATTTGCTGTGCTATGCAATCGAATATCTGATTCTCTGCTGGGGACTACACTGCTCGGTTGCTGGAGATTACTGTCTTTGTTTTCTGAATCACCATTTATCGACACATTGGAAGTTTTATTATCTTCCAAGCTAGGCAAACAGTCGACTTGTTTCTCCGATTTTAGGTTATCCTTTGGCTGATCTTGACAGGATGATAAGCTTTGTTGAAGATTGGAATTTTCTGGATGTTTCAGAGTGCCGTTTCCAAATGTTCCAATAGAAAGAAATCCATTTGGCCAATCACTGAATTCTTCTTTACAGGTTTGGTGCATGATATGATCTGGTAAGTAAGAAACAATGAGAAAACAGTGATTTCTACATATATAGATCATTACCAGTATTCTTTTGTACACTAATGAAAGATCGATACTCAGCATTAAAAGGGCTTGAATTAATTTATTGGCAGTTTATGATACTTGATTCTGAGTGGTGAGTTGTTGAAGGAAAAAACTTCCATATGACGAGAAAAAAATGAGGATACTATGATAAATGGGTGATCAAACTGATACGGAGAAGATGAGAATGAAAATGTACTCTTAACAAGTAGAGATAACGTTAGTTGAGGATAGATTAATTGTTCCTAAATTTATTGAGAACAAGACTTAATTTATTTTTATCGAAGCTTGATATACTAAGCACACGTTTTTGTATGACAGTCTATAGAATTAATATGTAGTAACACTCACTACCAACCTTTTATTAGAAGGAAACATAAAACAACAAAACATGTTCTTTCTTCTTAAAAATTAAAGATCAGTAATCATAGAAAGTCAAGAACTCATATACCAGTTGCTGACGCTGAATTTGGTTTGCTTCTCCTTTCTTTACCATTAAGCTTGTTTTGCATCCAACTGAATATCTGAATGAATCATCATAAACTAAAATACATTAAAATCTGTAAACCATGCACCACTACATTAGCAAGAGTGGGTTTTAAGTTTTTAAGCAATTACCTTCATTATGTGGATGGAGATTCAGAACTGCAGAAATGGGGGATTTGTTGAGGGTGGAAACTGAGAAATTTTGTGTGTACAACAAATCCCACTACACAAAGGAAGTGGGCTCTGGAACATTTATAATAGAGGGTGGTGGGGTGGGGTGGGGAAAGAAATTTCATAACCTATCTGATAGAACTGGTTCAAGTATCAAAACAATGGCTCCTGCCTCCTTTTCTTGTCTCTCAATCTTTTTCTTTCATTTTAATGGTAAAATATGTTATGTATAAATCATTTCTATAAGTTCATTTTTATTTTGTTTTCACATTGTTCGTCCCTGAGGAGGTCACCTAGAAGTAAAGCAAGCATAGAGCCTGGTCATGTCACTAACAACTATTTTAGTTAGTTTTCTATAAAAAGAAAAAAAGGGGTTTTGCATGGATTGGCTAATGGTCGATAGAGCTAGGCTTGACTCAACCGACCTCTCTAGGTGGGACACACGCCATTGTGGTCTAGACTTGGACATTATTGGTCCTTTTTAAATGTTACATCAATTATTACATACTTTATCTTGACTCTGAGCACACCTAATATTGAAGGGAGGGAAGGGGGTAAAAAGATTGAGCTACAGAAGAAGTCCACAGACATGTTATTGAGATGCATATTCAATCTTAATGGAAGAAGTTGGAAATGCCCTTTGGAGATTATAACAAATTAGATAGTTTCAATCTTGAAAATCATCAATGACATATCTTTAAATATGTTCTTAAATGGAAACTTAAAACTATATTCCATGTTTCTATTTATATATAGTGCTTCGAAACTGAAAATTAAGGAAATATGAAGAAAATGGTAGATTCAAAGAACAAAGTAATTCAAAGACCAGACTTGATCTCCTTTTCCTAGTGCGTAGGATAAAAATTTCTCAAATGCTAGACAAGAGAATCCCGCCTCCAATGAGCAGGAGATCAATTTTATAACAAAGATACATGCGATAGTGTAAACCATTTATCTTTAGCTATCAAAGTTACTAGGATTGATAATTAGTTTTATATTTGAACTTTCATTAACTGAAGGTTATATTTTGAACTCACCGTTTAATATTCTTGTGGAGCCACTTAGTATACAAAGATAATCGATAAATTTAATTATTTTCAACTTGCCCAACTGAAAACCCATCTCATTCTTCTTCTTCAAAATCCCTAAAATCCATGGCCTTAACCCCATATTCCTTACTGGGGGCTCTCTCTCAAAACCAACTATGCACGTGAACTTGTCTATTCCCACATGGGAATTAGGATCTTGTCATTTCGACACAAAATTGAAACAACAATCTAAATATATCTGGACATGGGTATGGGCAGGGACATGAGCATGTGATTATTTCTACTGCAACTTGGCCAGTTTGCACAGGGGCCCTTTCTACGCGTCAACCTCTGACATTTTGATTAATGTTCATCATCTGTATTGCTCCAACACGTGTGTTTTTCAAAAGATTCATTCTTAACAATCTCCGAACTCGATATTCCATCGAGAAAATCATTGGAAGACATTTATTTCTTTATTTTCTGTTGAAAAATCGAGCCCCTGAACTCTTCTCCATTCATCTGCATGGAGCCTACCTTTTTTCCTTCTATCCATGCAATTGTTCCTTGCGTACATCCCAATTCATTAAAATCACAAATCACAGATTTCTGTATAAAATCTTTCTGTACTAAGATAGAATTTGTATTGATCGCCAGCCTCTAGATTTGTGACTAATTAATAATTTCAACTCAAGTCAACAATTAATTTTAATCGAGTATGTTACGCCTCATTTTTTAGTCTCTAGAATGAGGCACCACGTAGCAAGCCACATAAGCGAAAAGTCAAATAAAGATCATATGAGATCAAAAATATGAAAAAATCAAACAAAACAGAGGCTCCTCAAGTGCCTAGCCGAAGTGCCTAACAAAGGCTCCTCAAATAGCTAGTTGAAGTGCCTACTGAGGCTCCTCATAAATGAAGTCCTATGAG
>CAIGRF010359598.1:30777-40970 GCA_903798235.1 Fraxinus ornus | reverse complement strand
AGCCCTAGCAACTCTCATTTGCATTAAGATTGCATTCATCTTTTAGCACCAAATATTAAAATCACATTTACCATCAAATTGTAGAACCTCAAACTTAGCTGAAGCCATGTTTGAAAACAAGTATGATGCACAAATAAGGATTCAAGATAATAGTAATCACAATAAGAGACATGCAATAGTCACTGTAGCTCAAGAAATCAAAGTAACACACTTAGTAATACAAGATTTCCAAGGTTCAATCACAATCAATGGAACAAGCAGAGCAAAATTCAATTAAAGAACACAACAGAGATCAGAATGTCTATGTTTCATAAAATTTTCCAGCAAGATCCTCCAAATACACCCTTGTACTGGATTTATTTTAGATTCCCAAGACGTCACAGGAGTATTTGGACAAAGATTAGTTTCCAGGGGATTTTGGTGTAGATCAAGGGAAAAATCAAGAAACCCTAATTTAAAGAATTTATACAGAAATGAAAAAGATCTCACCCAGCGAGTTAATAAGAAACTCGATTTCTTTAATGTACTTTCCAGCAGTTCCAAAAAATTCTAATCAACAATAGATCGAACCCTTTCTGCGAAGATCCGGCAACTTGTTATCAGTTTAAGGCTCTGATACAACTGTAAAGGCCCAAGTCACACGATATTAAAACAAAAACCAAAAGAATCAATCACGAACAGAGTAAAGTTGCAGAAAATTAAAAGATTGAACACAAGATTTCTTTCGACTTATGTAACGCCTACATCTCCCGTTGAGCATCCAAATAATGGATCAGCTCAGTTGTACTATCAAGCCCAAAATTGAAACAATATTACAGATCGTTCTTCAAATACAAGAGAAAGGCACAAAAGACTTATCTCTCAAACACCAAACTGCAGATCAAACGAATGAATCACAACAAGATAGCCTTCAACAGCCACTGCACTACAAGACTACAAAAAACAATTTATTCTCACATCTATCACTCAAACAGCAGATTACAGAGGCTAAAACACTAATTGATCTCAGTTTCTTAGGTTTATCATGAGGGATGAAGAACGCACAAAGATCTCAAACCCTAGATTTTCAGAAAAGGGAAATTTTTTAGAAGAACCTAGAAGAACGAAAAAGCCCAAAAGCCAAAGACCAAGTGAATAAAATATCTACCAAAGTGGTATATATATCACACACCAACAAACCACAGATCTAAGGGCCAACATAAGACCACGTGTCACCATCAGAAGAGAAGTACATTACTAAAAGAAACGCCATTTAGTAAAAACACGATTTCAACCAATTTATGGGAGCAAATCACCGATCACAAGTTCGAGCCTCAACAAATACAAACAACTCAAGTATGTGTGAGACGATACAAAGGCTAACTTTTGCTCTTTCAATGAGGAATAATTGTTGTATCTATACGAGATTGTCTTCAAAACCACATAACAGCATCAAACATGGAAAACCTTTTAACATTTGGTCTTCTTGAAATAAAGAAGTCCAACATATAAATAGATTATTGACATCAATCCACTAAGAAAAAAAAAAAAAAAAATCTAGGTTGGATCAACCCACCCGACGCTCAGATGTAAAAAAATCACCCACTTGCGAATTATCAAAATATAGAAGCATATTGTGTTTAATCATGAGAATGAAATAAAAGTGGTGAACCTGATCTGCATAATCTAAATTTGCATGCACAAATGCAGAATTATATGCATTTGATATACATCAGGTCTCACTCCTGTGACTAAATAAGACCGCTTTAGAGCCATTCATTACTTGAGAAAAGTATTTTTATATGCTAAAGAACATAATTCTAAAGCTATGGAATCAGATTTATCCTTTATGTTAGCATTAAATAGGAAAAATATATAAAGCAACTATCTTTTCCCCAAATATCATGTACAGATAAAAAGATACTCGATGGAAGAGGATACAATCTTCTTGATTGATATATATATCTCAGCATTTCAATCACCGTCAAAATCGCGAAAATATGTTGGTTTTTTCTCTAGAAAAATGCTAGTTGGACAATATATTTAGGATAATTATATTCACACAATGGTTTTTGCTAATTGCACTACATTTTCATTGCACCGAAGACCCTCAAGGTTTGTTCACCATATCAGTTATGTCCTTAAATTTGCTACTTAAGCCGTTAACTTTTATCTTCAAATTTCCATTAATTAGCACATCTCGTATTTTCTAGTAGTTTCTATCCAAAAGGTCTATATTATTTCGCTTAGCTTGCCTCTTCCATGACTTTCCAGACCAACCCGGTTGCCTCTGACTAATAGGGCGAGCAACGTAATGGAGTCCCTAGGATGGACGGCATCAGTGAGAGCCCAGACCATAGTGGTTTAGAGACAATCTTTTACTACCCAGGAGAAGAAAAAATAACCAGGAATTTAAAGAGAAGAATATTAAGATGCAGTCCATACAAACATATTTAACACAACACACCTTGCCCTTCATAAATATCCCTCCAATCTTTACTGAACATTAATACGCCAAGAAAGCATTGCAAATGGAAGACCAAATGAATAAAAAGAGGCAACAACGTTTACAAAGTCACATCTGCTAATCCATCAATTTCGAGTCAGCAGTAATCCGTCTCCTAAGTTTCTTCCACGCTCCAAAACACTGTTGACGATTTCAGCTCATGAACTTCAGAAGTTGTCAGTTGCCATCGGAACCTGAGATTAGTCTGGACGAATGTTAGTCATCGTGAGCATAACCTTTGCTCGCTCATAACATATCCAGACCCAAAATTTAAATATTAAATGGATCACTGCAAACTGAGGGATCTACCAGCAACGGGAATGGAGGCAACTTGATGAAATTGTTGAACCATTGTGCTCTAGTTATTAATGCCCTTGGGCGGTGTAGCACCATTCTTTGCAGTTTGCTCCAAGAGACGAACAAGTGAAATAAAGATTTCCATTCTCGTGACATCTCTGTTTGCCTGATCAAACTAGTACACACATAAATGGTCGTTCCAGAGATTCAATAACAGATCACAACTACCGCACACACACACCCCAAGGAAAAAGAAAGAATATGGACAGAGGCAAGATTGTAAGGCAAAAAAACATTACAGCATTCAAATACAATGCTATGGTCAATACTACTTAAAACATTACCTCTACTACAAAGCGTGCCCAGATTTTGTCATTCCGATTTTCCATAACCCCCTTCAGAATGGTTAGCCCCATTCCTCTAATCATATCAGCTATTTCCAGAAACAAACCTCGTTCTTCACAGAGCATCTGTCCCGAAAGGAAAAATTCAAAATAATGTCACTAAGCTTGGAAAAAAACAAACTCCAGTAACATTAGGTAACAATGAACATAACTTTCCACATCTCAAGATGTAATGCAAGTAATTACCTCCACAAGCATTTGACGAGGCTGATTTAGATCCTCAACTATTATAGGGCAGACCATAGATTGCGAACCAACTTCATAAGCCCATGTAGCTCCTCCTTCAAGATTATCTCTTAAAAGTACTCCGCCATCCTTGTTAACAATCTGAAGCTTACACAAGAATATAAGCAATCATATATTTGTTTCAAATTTTCTATCCAACCGAGGTCTAGCTGTCTGCTCTTATATTACTTTTTATGCCAATTCTTTTGAATCAATTATTTACATGCACGTGTGTGTATGTGCGGTCATCAATTGTCCTATCCTAAGTTTAATTTTGATCAATTTTTGACAAGGTTCAAAAAGAATCCAAAGCTTGGAGAAGTCTAAGTCCAAATCCCGCACCTTTGACTCTCCTGTTTGTTTTAGCTTTTCAGCATGCTTTGTGACACTTTGCAAGAAAAGCATATGCTTGATAGTGCGTTCAAGAAGAGCGTCAATGCTACACTGTTAAAACAAATTAAACACGAATGAATAGAAGAACCAATAGATCTAAGAAATAGATTATATCTTAAAAAGTAAATAGAAAAGTCGGACTGAAACAAGAAGTGTCACCTTAGCCCCATTTGGCACAATTTCCCTTAATTCCTTGACACGATCTTGGATCATTTGGCGATCTTTTGGTCTGGGTCTTGGATTTTCTCCAGGTTTAAGCCTCTTGCGGGTTGTTTTGCTTGTTTCATCAGGCTTTTTAGAGTATCCAGTAGACACACTACTACTCTGTATCATCTCACGACCCTTGTCAATCCATGAACTTAATTGTGATCCGTAGATGGAACTACTTTGAGAAAGGGTTCCTGAATCAACCTTGGAACATCCAGACCTAAATGAGCAAGAACTCGATATTTCCGCTTTTACCATATATTTTGGAATGCCAAATAACTCTTCCTTCATTTGATCAGAAATCCTAATCCCCCGAGAGGGAAGTGAAGCATTATATGCAGAGGAGCTACTCGGATATGTCGATGTTGTCTTGCAAGAAGCATTGTCATCCAAGCTCGAAGAATGAACCCTGGAGACCACAGCATCTAAGAGATGGTCACTGCCTGTCACAGAGAAAATACCACTATCTGAATTTCCTTGGCTAATAGGATATATTTCTGAAGTACCATCCTGGCTTATTATAGCTAAAGGATTAGTCTTGACCAAATTATTTGTATTCATATCTGGTAGACTGTTCAAACTACCAGTCCAGCAACTACGCAATAGTTTGTTCTTAAAATCAATACCCAAAATATCAAACAAATCATCTCCTGATTGAGATTGGACACATCCGTCTTCATATTTAGCATTTTTCAGTGGCAAATTCTCGTGTCCAAATTCTCGTTGTCTGTCATCTTGAAGAAAGCCAGAATTGATCTCAGCCAAATTCGGATGCTCTTCATGTTGAGAGTGGGTAATATTATTAGTGTGAATTATCTTTTTCTCTAATCCATCCTCGGCTGCTTTCAACTCATTCTTTGCAAATTTATTATCCATAGAGTGATGTTTGCTACCAGAGCTATGAGCAAGCAAGTGATCTGTAGTCAAATAGCATGAAGAATCAGAAAAGGATTCTTCCATTTTGGAAGAATTAGCACTAGGAAGCCCACATGAGGTTAATTGCATGGAGGTAATATTTCCATTGGATGGCCTATATGTTGTATCTGAAACAGAATTTGTTCCTGATATTAATTTCACATGGCCACCTGCACCTTCATGTAGTCCATTGACTTCAACTGATGGGATAGTCACAGAATCTTCATTAGAACCCAAAATCAGACCAGAATTTGTTCCCAGTGCAGACATCGGAATGCCAGTGGACACATTTTGGTTGCTAAAATGGCCTTGAGTTATATCAACCGACGATATTTGTCTTTCCACCCATCTTGAATTGCCATTATTCAATGTGGATGAACTGCAAGAAGGTTGTTGATATAATGTGGACCTTGGGATATTCAGAGAAGCCTGTCGGTTCAGCCATATTTCAGGATTTGAAGGGATAACGTCAGCTTTTGTCAATGCATCCATCAATTGGTTTTTGGAATTAAAGTTGAACTTAAAAGCCGAAACAAGCTCTGATTCCTGGTGTTTATCGCGTGGCTTCACATGATTTCCATTTAAGTTCGAGGATTGAAATGCTGCATCATTTGACAGTAGATTATTCTGGATTTGTCTTGCTGAAGAACAAGATGTTTGACTGACAAATCCAGAAGTCTGAGTTGAGTTTCCAGCATAGTTGTAACTGTCAGCAATGGGAGGAGTAGGGTTCATAATATTTGATCCAAGATACAAATCTCCAGGAGTAAAATTTCCAAGACATTCTGACACCCTTGTTTCTGGAGAAAGTACTTCTGCTGTATAATTATCAGATAGTAACCCACCAGCTGCATATCCCATCTGAAGTACCAAGTTCTTCACATCATTTATAAATATCATATTCTCCATAATCTGAGACAGCAAGAAATTTACATTATATCAAGAACAAGATAAGGCATCAAAAGACTAAGAATTATGCACAATTTGTATTACTGGACTCTAAAGCAAAATTTAACTTGGGATTTGCAGAAACATCAGAGAGGGGAAGAAACAAATATGACCATCCCAAGTTTATTAGTAAATAGGAACAAGGCATAGTTTGCTGTAATATGAACTTCATACTGGAATTTCACTGAATGTAGAAAGATCTTGAATTATAAAAGTCTCCCTTGACTAGACACGTGGGAGTGAAGAAAAAGAAGACTTACTGCCAAGTGTGAACCAAGTTGAACAATGCCATGAGGAAGAACGGGAATAACTGCCACTGTCTGATAGAAAGCAAAGAATCAGTGAAACAACAAATCACAGAGCAGCAAACAAAAACAAAGAAAGTGAATATTTATACCTGCATTCCAGCAGAAAATTGCTGACATAGCTCTTTCAGAACCTAAAAAGAAGAAAGAGAGGAGAATTTTACTGTTATGATCCATAATGCAGATCACTACTTATACATCTTACAAATTTCCAGAATGAATTGCTTTTGTGTATATTTTTGCAGCAGTCTATTTTAACTGAAATGAGCTTACAGGCTAGCCAAACCTAATAAAAACTTAAGAAGAAGTACTAGCAGCTTAAAACAAGTATACGTAACTTTTATTTTAAGGCGGTTTAGAAGCAAGAGCATATGTAAAATGCACTAACAGAAGCATCTTATACCATACCTCTGGTGGATGGGGTTCTTTTGTAAAATTCTCAGAAAAAATCCATTGATGGTTTCCAGTAAATGCAGCCCTTCCAACTAGTCTGGAAAACAAAATCATAATGTAACTAAATTGTGCTTCGTGCAACTCCATTAAAATCTCATATACAGTAAGGAATGCAACTAATAATAGAAGTAGAAGGAATGCAACTAAGTATATAAGTAGTACCCTTCTCCTACAATATTAACATGCTTGTCCGACATCATCTGTTTTACAAGCACATGCACTTTGTTCCCTGCTTGAACCCTGGGCGGTAAAATGTGATCTTCAGTCGAAACCCAGGAAGCATTATAATCTTCGTAACCGAATTTTGGATTCTCAATTCTGGAAATCCCTGGTAGAGCTGTACATGATAGGGGTGCATAATAACATTCTTCCCAAATTAAAAGCCTGCCAAATCAAATTCAGTCAAAATCAGCATGTTGGATCTTCCAAGAAACCCAATCCAAACTATATTTATATGTTGGAACATTTTATTATTAGTATATTATTCATTCGTGGAAATTTGATAAATTAAATCATATCGATAGATAGAAGATCATTGGTTAGGTTGCAAAAACCTACAAGATGTAAGTGGGGTATTAGCATGAAGGTTACTAGAAAACATAATGGTGGAAAAGAATTAGTTCCGTATATATATTTTAACATATATCTCCATAAATTATGAGCATAAAGTGTCTTATGAATACCTCTTCTATAATGTTATTCTTACTACTTACTGGATATACACGTGCATATATGCATGTCTACATATAGTGCATACTGGTTTGAGATACACGATGTTATAGTTTGGATATTGTACACTAGAGGGATAACTCAAGATATTTCTATTTGCACTAGTTCTTGATCACATAGGGCTTCAATCTCCTTCAACACAAGCGTTATATTTTCTCACATTAGCAGGAAATCAAATATGTTTCGAATATTTCGTATCGATTCCTCTCAAAAGGCCTCAGTGTTAACATATTTACTTCTCAACAATATTACAGTACTTGGATATATAAGTGTAATCTCCCAATTTCATGTATCCTTTCTAGTGGCTGACAGTGAAAAAAAAAATAAGAGGAAAGAAACAAAATCCTGGAATTGTTGAGGACAAGAAGGTAAGTACATATAGATTCAAACAAGAAAGTATTAGAAATGAACAAATTTCTGCATAGGAAATCATAACAGTAGAAAGGATTTCATAAGATTCTCCAAGACAAAGCAAATGGACAACCCACAAAACTCCAAAGATAGATAAATTGACAGTTACTAGATCACAAAGCAAAAACAAGGCAACAGAATCCAACCAATCTACTATACTTCAAATCAAATCTTGTTTAAAGATTAGGCAGCTTTAAAACATAGCCAATAATGAAGAAACAAATAAACTTACTTAAATAAAATCCTCTAATTTGGTCAAAGAAAAAATATGGCAAAGATAGGGACTGAACATTGAATGTTCAGTAGTTGCATTTGGTTCCCTGTTTTGCTGGAGCTGAGCAAGAAAGTACCATCAGATTGGGATTCTTTTATTTTCACTCGCTTTCTAATAACAAAGCTCAACACAAAATTCAAGAAGAAAATGATTACATGCAAATTAGCCAAAAAGAACAGCTAAAAAGCACAGATCTAACAGTAACATTTATACAAAAAATCATAAAGCTCATCACAATGAATTGAAACAAAACTAAAATCCCAATTAAGGGGGTGGTTTTTCTTGAAATTCTTTCATTAAAAAATGAAAATATTTTATTTTTATGTACTTACTTGGGGTTTTGGCAACCAATTTTCCAGAAAACAGCATAATCCCACTGGTTGACACCACAAAGGGTCTGGAGAACCTCTTTGAATAGATACCTCATTGCAAACAGTTACTAAATGGAGCAGTATCAGTAAACAACAACATGCACCAATGAACAGAAGATTATATGAATACTCTTGGATGTGCCTAGAACAAATCACTTCAAGAGATCAAATCCAGAACAGAGAGGATAGGGGGAAATTATTGTGATTAGTCCTCCCTGAGGGAAAACATTTTCTTTCCCTTTTTTCCTTTTCTTTTTCCTCAATATATTAACAAGGCTTAAAGCTTAAGCTCCTCTGCAAGATGCACGCCCTGCCTGTTTAGTTCTTAAGCCACCACTTCTTTTTCTCAATCTAACCCAATTCCCAGCTATCATGCACTTGCAACCCATTCTTCAGAGAGAAAACAGAAGGGAAAGAAAGAGAAAATTTTTAATGAAAATACAAGAACCCTTCGGCTTTGATGAAAGAACTCTACACTATCCCACAAGCTCTGAGCTCAAAGTTACCCAAAGCAGTAATTTTCTCCATTCTTCAGAAGAAAAAACTATGAACAATTACAAATATATATAACTAGATAAACCTCTAATATATGAGGGTGTGAGAAAAGATCAGAGCTTTCAGTGATTCTTGAGCTGAAAATTTTTCAAAAGAGCGAAACTTTAAGCCACTGTGTGTCTGTGTGTTCTTTGTGTGAATCTGTGAAATGTGAACTGTGGTTTCTCTTTTAATGCGTGCTTTTTCCTAGTGAGGAAGATGATGGAGGAAGTGTGCTAAATTGAGCCACGTGATGATTAATCAATGAGAATAGGGTAATGGAAACAAGGATGGAGTTTAAAGAAAATTGCAATTTCTGCCATTTGTGGGTCTTTTGGTCGGTTTTCTGGTCATTTTCAATGGGTTGAGGGAAGGGGTGGGTTGTGTGTGTGTGTGTACAAAGAATTTGGAATTGTTTATTCAAGAAGTGTTTACCGATGCACAATTCAAGAAGAAAAAGGATTTCTGAAGTGAGAGAGAGAAATTATAAGAAATTAATAACTGGGTTTTTTAAACATGTTTTTAATTTTTATAGTTAAAATTATGGTTTTTTTATACATCTTACATTTTTTTTCATCAGGGATATAGGGTTCCAATGAATTGTTGTTAATATCATTTTTTTATTATTATTATTGCATATTTTTTAAAAAAAATTTCACTCTCACATAATGATTTTTTTTTTTTTTTACGTAGGAACCTTCAGCTGCTACCTGTGAGTGCGTATTGGGTAAACCTCGTTCCATGTGCAATATGCCACATATGAGAGATAAACTGCACTAGGCAAACCATTGCAGATTGATTTATTTTTCTTAACAAAAGAAAGAAAAAAGATATGAACACAATTGTTTATTTACTTTGATTTTACATATATGTTAAACAATCTCTTATAAAATATTTAATTTGTCAAGTACGAGAAGTTTAGGTGCCGTTCTCTTTGCCATTTTCTGTTTTCGATTTTTTAAAACGGCGAAAACGCGTTCTCTTCATCATTTTCGAAAACGAATTTTCGAAAACGAATTTTTTTTTTTTTGAAGAAAACAGAAAACGGCGCCGTTTTCCACGTTTTCTTCACAAACGCAGCAAAAAATGAAAAACACGGGAATGGCCCAAAATGACTTCCTCCTTTTTGTTGCAACACAGGACAAACCCCTTCCTCCTTTCTACTGTCAACCACACTCTACCGCCACTTTCAAACCCCCCAAACTCCGGCCAACCTCCTCCAAAATGGCCGGATTAATAAAC
>CAIGRF010359598.1:13278-24356 GCA_903798235.1 Fraxinus ornus | reverse complement strand
TGGACGTCCCCTACATGTTCCCTATAAATACTAGGCTCTTCTATACAATTTAGTAACACAATTACATGTGAGAAAATAGATTACTAGAATTATAGGATCTTTGTAATTTTCTCTCTTCTCCATTATTTCTTGTGGTGCAATAAAATCTCCTAATTCCTCTGCCATATTCTTGTCTTCTTTTATTCTTTTGTTCTTGATCACATACTTTATTTCTTTGCCATATAACTTCAACATCTCAATCCGGTGATTGGTGTCACAACAAGTGGTATCAATCCTAACAAGCGATATTAGAGAAATTCTGGTATTGGCTTGTTTTTGTAACAACATGCAATGCACGTTCAACGTTGATTAGTACAATAAACATTCTATATGATTTTCCAGCTATTCGACTATTGATTCTTTACCTTTTAGTGATTGTTCGATTTTCCAGACAAAGCTTTATATTTGTAATTGTACCTTCCACTCTTATAGTTTGTTTCGATTTTTAATGGATCGTGAAAGGTTGTACTCTGGAAACGACTATAGTTCTCATTGTTACGAGTGGGCGCAATCCGATTCGATCCAATTTGAAAGAGAATCGAATCGTGTACCAATGATTATTTTAAAAATTAAACTATTAGTTCCATCTGTAAATGTGGAACCGTATGGAATCAAACCAGAATCGAATCATTCCATTTCGATCCAATATGATTCATTATATTAAGTTCTCAAATTCACTAGCCGATCAAATGAATTGTCTAACTATATAAGTCCTTTATGCTATAATTATTTAATACCTAAAATTTTCATAATCTATTTATTAAACATTTAACATGGATGCATTTTCCAAGTTTAACTAAACATGACAAAATACACCAAATGTTTAACTATTAGCTTGAATAAATTCTTTAAACATATGCTCCAATGTCACTTATATTTTCTTTATACTTTGAGGGGGGCTGAAAATATTAATTTGGAAATAATGAAATGAATTGTAATTTTTGTCCACCCTTACTCATAGTATATAAATTGTTGTCCTAGTTATATTGTCGATGATTGCGCTCGCAATACCATATCGAATCAGAGCCCTATCAACCGCAGGATTGATACTCAAAATTAGAAAATAAATTAATAATTCACTTCCTATTTGATTTTATTATCTGGTTTTTAATCATGGTTTGAAGTCAACTATACTTATTTCTTTATTTTGAAGATATACTTGCTCCACTTATTTCTTTATTTGAAGAGATACTTGCTCTAGTATAAACTAATTACCAAACAGGATTAATTATAAGTAATCATTTAAAAGACTGCAGATTTGTTACAAAATTGACTTTTTTTTTATTTAATAATTAGGTATAGCTGAGCAAATGCATGCATGTGTGAAGTTTTACTTTTGTGCTTTACTTGAGGGGTATTTATCTTGATTGTAATTTTTTTTTTGTTTGTTTAATTGTGAGATAATTACATGCCAACAAACTACATAAAATTTCCCTAGTTACCTAATGCCTAGTAATACCAAATATGGGTTCTTTTAATTTAATTGGATAAAAAAAATAAAAAATCAACGGAGACATAATTTAGACAATTTGATTGTGAAGGGAAATTGTAGTTCTTTGACTATTTTGAGAAAAGATGTGGCTTCTTGTTAAGTTAGAGTTAATAGTGAAGAGATTAAATTCAAGTGATAAATACGAAACATAGGGTTACTATAATTATATTTTTTTGTGTTTAAGGTTATACTAATATTTTACTTGGCGTGACACTTAATGGGGCCGAATGTGATGGCTAGTTTTGTATTAGGGGTGTAAAGTGGCGAGCTATATATTCGGCTCGCACGAGTTAATTAGTAATTGGTGAGTGAAACGTATTTTTCATAGAAAAAATAGAAAATTGCCCACCTACTGAGGGATGAGTTGGTGAGACGAGTCCACATTTGGTGAAGCGAGTTGGCTTGCATGGTGGGTCGAGTAGAGTTCAACGGTGGGCGAGTCGATCGGCTCAACTCAACCTATTTAACATCATTATTTTGTACTCATCTTATCGGTCTTTGCACAGTTAAATCTCGACTATAGAGATTTTGAATACTATGCATGATGAATTTTTTTTTCCAAGACTCAACACATTGTATGTAGGTCAACCAATAAATGAAAAAATGTAAAAGAAAATTACAATAAAGTACGACTCTTTATGACTTTATCACCGATGCATAAGAAGGTCCTCCTTCTCCAAACTCCACTCCCTCGTCTTCCATGAAACTTGGACATGGCAAGGTGCATGCAAAAGTAAGGCAAACACAAAAATTAAACCTAATTATTATATCCATTTGCTTTCTCTTATATAGCAAACCAAGCATAACTTAAGTACCGAAATATCTTTACGCACTATATTGCTTATTTTTTCTTTTTCGATCGAGCAATTTACTTATTTTTTGTAACGTAGATTGGATGGGATTCAAAAACACATAGTTAGATATTAATAATTATTTAATGTATTAATTTGTTTCCTTGTGAATGGATAAAGACTAATTTGATTATAAAACATTAAACTCCTTAAATCAAATTCACAATTATGAAAAGATTTGAAAAAGAAGTCTCGATTTGAATTTGTGCTAAGTCCGTCGATAAAATTTGTACCAATTGCATTATTTGGACAAATCATTAGAAGAAGAAATGGAGAGCATCGATTAGTCACAAAGTGGTTTTATCATTTTTTTCTTGGGTGGATGAAGTCTACGATCCATCATGAAAGTTCTTACCTCCAAGCATATACCTGGCAAGAAAGTCAAGCAGATTATTGAAATGTAATTAGAAAATTACTTTATTTCTTTTGTCTTTTTTTTCCTTGTGTTTTTAATATATTACGCGTTTGGTACACATTAAAATTTTCATTCTCTTTCTTCTACTCATTTTCAACCACACATTCTTCAATAAAATAATATTTTTCATCACATCAATAACTTTTCCTTCTTTTTCAGCCACACATTCTCCATCGATCGACTATTCCAGAATACATTCTTCCAAAATAATGTGGCTCAAACACATCCTAATAATTCTTTGTTTGGGAGTGGGGGATCGACAATTTTGGTTCCATTTGCACTTCTTAATGATTGAGATCTTTGAACATTGGACCAACTAATTGAGCATCATTGGTAAAAAGTGGGTAATGAGATTATAGAAGAATTTAGTAAACTATCTTTTTATCATTATTGCATTTTATTACGGCGTGACGTAAACATAAATTGAATTTGCTCGATAAATGTTATTAAAATAAATTTGATAAAATGTGCAATTTTGAATAGCACTATACGAAATAATAAACGCATCTATAATATTTTTGTTAAATTTGTAAAGTATCTTCCTGTTTAACACATCAAATATTTTATTCATTAACTAGAAGTCCCGATATTTAAATGATAGTATATAATTCTAAATCGCATTTTCGTGGATAAAGCTATGTTATCGATACATGTTATAAATTTTATTAATGTGTCAACTAGGATGTTCTAAAAAACCAAGTGAAATACATCAAACTATAAGGTATTAATAAATAAAATTGTTAGACCTCTCATTTTCAGATGTTATACCAATGAGTTCATGCATATACTTGAACAGCGATAAAATCGCAAAATCTTAATATTCTTATTTCTATTCGTATTATTCATTTTTAGTATATATTTAACTCGATTTTTTTGTTGCTCAATTTATGGTGAATATCCTGTATTACAAAATTTAACACATTTGAATTTAATATTTTACTCTAGCTATAATTAAATTCTAAATAAAAACTCATTTATCCCTAATTATTTGTATGTGATTTAATTCTTAAGCTTTTTTCACATTAATAATGAAATATTTGCTTTATATTATATCATGCTTACGTCACCGATGATCACACTTGAATACATATCCTTGGATTTTTATATTTATCAAGAAAAATTGAGTCATTGATTTATTATTATTATTATTATTATTATTTTGTTAAGCTACTTTCTTGGGAGAGTCAAGGCTGCTTTGAGCCCCTAAACCCTCTAAAGACTAAATGCATGTTACCTCAAAGCCAATTTTGGGGCTTCCATTGTATTTCCATTTTGTTCCCGTATGGTTATGGCATCATGATTTGCCATTCCAAGGGTCTTCCATTTTGCCTTTTACTTGTTAAGAGCACATTTAAAGTCTAATATTCTAGATTTTATTTTACTCAACATTTCAAGTTGTACATAAACATTGTGTTTAGCTTACATAATAAATTTGTTAGTTACTTAGTCCCGATTTGATTTAGATAAAAATCAAGATTTTAGTATATTTCAATTAAAGTTGATTGAATGTGTGATTCAAAAGTTGTGGATATCCCATAAAATGTGTGATTAAAATTAACTGTTGATGTAGTAGAAATTGGATAAACTTGTTGATTTCAAACTCACAATATTGAGTATATGATCGAATAATTTGGACAACTCCAAGCCGTAATTTGTATACAATATCAAAACGGACTATTGCATCATTTTTAATGTCCTTATATATGAATAATTCGATAAGCAGTAGATAATTTAGTGCATGTCAGTTTGGTAAAGTTTAAGTTATAATTTAAGTTGGTTAAACATATTTTTTGTTCAAACATTTTATAAGATCGATAACTATTAGGGTGAGTTTAATTGTCAATATTTTTCATGAAAAATGTGTTTTTTTCATCTAATTTTTTTTACTTTTGTACTGTTTGATTGACAGTTTTTCCGTTGAAATATTTTCCTTTCAACGTACTCCGCGCCACCAAATACATTTTTCTTTTCTCTTCTCTTCTAGCCTATTTGACTGTTTAGTAGTAAGGAATTCTCCTTGAAATTTATTCCAAGGGTTATCATATCTGTCGTTTGAGTATACCAATTTTTTTATTTAAAAGATGCAGTGACTGTAATTAGCTGACAATGCAGTTATTGTTTGTTCCTTCTTATTACCTTATTAGATTAGAAAAGAATATAAAAAATTGTTTATAATAATGAAATGACTTTCTTTGATGATTGTGAAACTACGATGCTTCTATTCTATTGTACCTTAAATTATTTAAATAGATTTTTAAAACTTTATTCCACATGGTTGGTGGAGTGGCAGGTTTAGATTAATATAAATTAATGTGTATTTGAATAACAATATTTGATATGGAATTAAAAGTCCTTTTTAATCTTTTTAATCAACGGTTCAGGGTGAATAATTAATTGGGAGAAGTGAATAATAATTGTGAGTCATGTTAAATATGTGCATCAAAAGTTCTTTGAATGTAACACACTGTTTGATAGCCACATTTTATATGAAAATATTACATTCGAAAAAAATGAATTCACTTTAACTGTTTGATTGTAACGTGGAAATGGAAACCGAATTCCAAGGTACAATAACTTTAAACTGTATTTTCTTTGTTTTCATGGAAAACGAATTCCTATGGATTTGGTGAGTTTTTATTTTCCAACTAACATAAAATTGAAATTCATTTCCGCATTTGCCAATCAAACGGACTCTAAGTATTTTTTGACCAATTTTTTTATACACACACTTAGAGTGTGTTTGATTGATATGAAAAATATATTCTAAAAAAGAAAATATTTTCCTTGTTTTGAGGAAAATAAAAATCTACTCCAAAAAGAAAAAATAAGGAAAATTAGGCATATTTTTAAAAAATTGAAAAATATTTTCCATGAAAAAAATAGCAATCAAACACTTCAAAGTAGGAATTTAGGTGAAAAACAGATATTTTCCATGAAATAATGATGGATATAATTAAAATAGGAAAGATTGGTACCCATATTTTGAGTAATTAAATAATGAAACATAAAGAGAATGTACCTTAGTTGGATGCGCATGACTTGGTGAAACTTTTGGTTTTTGTTAATAGTACTTTATTTCACCTTTACATTGGCACACTGGTAATTTTTGTGGGGAAGACTGTAGATTTAGATTCTATTCAAAGATACATATGATATGGACAAATCCTGTTTTAGGATGTGAATTATTAACACGATCAGAATCATAAACACGTTATTGTTATTCTAACATTGGTTTCTTTGGTAAGAAAAAATCAAAATTAAAATCGCTACTTTTAACAAAAAAAACAAAGTTAAATTATTAATCTTCTTTTTTTTTTCTTATTTATTTATTTATTACAAAAGTCGCTCCTGCTTGAATGATAGTTTACAGTATCAATACAAAACTTCACGGAGAGTTCAGATTCTCGAATTAATGCGTCTAGTGAAACGATTATCTTATCGAGTCAAAGACTTAAGGGTCTGTTTTATTGCAATGGTGAAAAATTGATGGAAATAAAATGAATTTCAGGGAAAATAATTGGCTAGAACTTGTTTTCCAGAGAATTGTTAATTAAGTGTGTTTGATTGGTATAATTTTCCACCCGAAAAATTTTTAAATTTTGTGTTCGTTTGGCTTTGTTTTACATAAAAATTGTCTATTAAAGTGATAATTTTTTTTCACAATTGGTTANCTAAAAAATTAGTTTTTTCATCAAAGTTTAGTGTTCGTTTGGCTTTGTTTTACATGGAAATTATCCATTAAATTGATTTTTTTTTTATTTACAATTGGTTATGAAATTTGTTTCCACTGAAAAGAAAAAAAAAACCTTGAATTGCATTTTTCCACCAAAATGGTGGGAAAAAAAAAAAAAGCAATTCCCCAAATTTGAGGAAAATAGGCGCGTGGAGGGCAGCCATGGAAAAAACTTTGCCTAGAAAATTTTGTTGTTCAAACATGTCAAAACCAAAACTTGGAAATCCAAGTTCCATGAAAAAAAAATCACAATCAAACAGCCCCCAACTTCTTATTGAATTCTTGAACTCTTGTATTGAGTCCTGAGCCAAATAATTGTAAACCTTAACTAATTATAGAGTCAAGTACTATTGACTTACTTAAGTTTCCATACTAATAACCATTAGTCTGACTCCTCATTGAGTTGTTAAAGTTACTTTTCCAATTAATTTCAGTAAAAAACAAAAAAGTAGGCAGGAAAATGCAATATCATTTCAATTCAATTCAAAAGGAAAGATATGACGGAAAGACATGAAAATTTATTTGGTTTACAGTTGAGATAATATCACTATGGGATTCGGACAAAGAGCTTGAGAATCTTGACTATAAACAGACATAATCGAATTATATATACGAATTAATATGATAATATTGATGGAATTGGATTTGAGTGATCTTCATTTTATCTCCACTTTAATGCATTCCTTTTTTCTAGCCATTGCTTTGAGATAAGAAGAAGAACAATGTCCTCTCATGATATTTTCCCATTTATTTCCCTTTTTTTTTTTTGGAAAAGGGGGACGTGACACTGTATCGATCACAGTACATTTGAATTCGAAACTCACTCTCATCCATTTTTTTGAAAATTATGCTCGTATCTTGTCTTTGATAAAAATTAAAAGGAATCTAATATGTGCGTGAATGAGCATTTTAATACCATAATTTAAATAATATCATGATATCCTTTGGCCTTTAAAGGACAGACTAGCATTTGAGTTTGCTTCAACTTCATGTTTTCGTATTATGGTTTTAAGTATGAAAAGGCCTTGTAATTTGTATGATCAAGAAACACAAAAGATGTAGCCGTTGACATTGCTCAATTCTTTTCTCTTCAAAAGAGAAATTCCTCTAATAATGACACTTTTTTCTTGAGAAATGTTGGATTACATAAATTAAAGGTTGATATTTTCTTCTATATCCAATTTAGTCAAGGGATTTATTTATTTTAAAGGTGTGGCTTATTCAATTTTCAAAGTATTTAAATCAACTTTCGAACTGTCAGGCCGAAACACATAAATTCAGAAAGCTAGCTTGATTTAGCCCCTGTTTGAGCCAAGTTATTGTAGAATGAAAATGAAAAATATAGTCATTATTAGGGCCCACACAAGAGATAGAAAATTTGAATTTAAATATTGATGTAATGAATAACAGTCATATTTTTCATTTTAATGAGATAATAATGCGAGTTAAACAAGGCCTTAATCAACTAGCTTCCAAAGTGTAGGCTTGAAAAATTTGGCGCTTAAATACTACAAACTAAGATGTGAGCAATTAAATTTTTCTTCGTTCATAATAGCAAAAAGAATATGAAATTATCGTGTAAATGAAAAATGCGTAATGTGATTGAATTGAACAATTGTGATCGACTATTACACTAATTATTTTATCCTAGATAGCCTCAAAATGGCTATGATTAAATTAAATCAAATTTCAATGGATGAATAAAAGCTTTTCTCTTAATCAATATATTTGCAAAATGATGAATGATGGTCACGATAGAACTTTGGTAGGCCATGATACATAGCATGCCTTTAGACCAAATCATGTTCAATAACTTGCCTTGCCCTCTTTACATCATATGTAAACATTAGAGAGAACTTGCAATGATGCTATATTTTCTTTCCCTTGTGTATAAAAAGTCGCCGTGTTTGGCAAAAAGAAAAATAAATAAAAATTAACTTTTTTTTTCTTCATATTGTTCAATACTATTTAATTTATTTTATAATAAAGATTATGAATACCTCGGATGCTGCTACGGTACTTTATTTCGACATGATGAAGGGAAAGCTACTTGAGATGATCAATTTATGAACTTTTCATACTAGGTGAAGTCGCTGGTTTGTTCTTTTCCCAATGTTTGAAAATTTAAATTTATGTCATAACATTATTGATTATGCATAGTAATTTCTTTATGACAATGTTTGAAGATCACATTGTACACTACTTTTTATTTTCCAAAGCGATAACTTTTCTTGCAAATGTTAATGGACCTAACACATCTTTTGCTTTGTTGTGGTCCATGTTATTGAGCTACTATCCGACAAAATTGTGGTGTTTGAGTTGATGGCCACTTGGTGGGCCAAACATAGTCAATGGGCTTAGTTGATTATTACTAAGCTGACAAAATTAAAAATCTGGATGTGACAACTTTGTTCACACTATAAATTCCAAAGAATTTTGTCGTTGCGAATACTAGAATGTGCTAGCAATTATTAAAGTGAGAAGCCTAAAACTTTGGCTTTGTTACCAAATAAATACCGGTCTTTCGATCAACTCTACTACACAGTTCTGTATTACAGCAACACAATGCGACAACTTGACTTATTTAAGTTCCGTGAAAATGAAAATTTAGGTTTGGGACAAAATGATTCAAGTAGATAGGTTGATTTTAAGTCACGTATGTCTACTAAATTTAGACTTGAAAAAAAATTACGGAATATTTGGAATTATTATTTATCGGGTAAGGTGTAGAAGTGGATTATAATCCTATTTCTATTTCTCTTAAGGAAAAGAAGAAAGTCCCTCGTAGATTCAAAGTAATGAATTAAGAAAAAGGATAAGACTTTGTTTCAATATGTCGGCGACCATGAACTCTGGTATACGATAACACTGGTGGTGGAAAATACCAAACACATTGCACATTTCAAGAATATGAAACCCTAAGCAGCCATATGATATTTACATTGCTCTTGGGCCAAACGAAGACGACAAACTATTCATATTATAACACTTTGGCCCATGAGGTTTTGGCAAATCTTCATGTTTGACTTGACAACATTAACGAATTGAAAGTCCAAAGACAGAGCCCAATATAATTTCGACCCGCTTAAGGAAACAAATAATTCGTCAATTTGAAATTTGAAGTATGTGTTAAAAGAGAATTTTATGTAGCCTTGTTAGCATATTGGTGAGAAGAAATAAACCAACGGATTACTAGTCAAATTTTAAGGGAAAATTAGATACTTCGCACTACTCGTGGTGTAACATGTGTCCTTATTTGTTCCGATCATGAAGTAGATGAAATAAATTAAAACATAAATTTGGACCGTTGGAGGGTTTTCTGTGTAAAAATTTATATCTTGATCGATTGATTGTATCACATCTTTATTATTTTATTATTCTGAATTATAATTTTTTTAGTATTTTAAAGCGAGGTCTAACAACACAAACATAAGCAAAGTTTGATCGTTGCCAATAATGTAGGTTAAAGTATGTGCAAATTAGTATAAATGTAGCAAAACAAGGACAAAATTTGGAAGACGATATTAATACGTCAAGATTCTCACTCGGTTATTTATTCCAAATGTTTTATGCCATGTTATTTCTTATATTTATAACAGCTAATATGTATCAATAAAGATATTGAATGATGTTGAATGTGAGATTGTCAGCACGTAAGACAACTTCTTTCAGTACCGATATCGAATATAAGTTAATCCTAAAGAATGTGAGGATTTTCGTGAAGTTGGTCTTGATATAATATTCACTAGTACCATGAGTGCTATAACAACTACTTTGACGAAGGTAAATCAAAGTTCACGATCAATTGATTCAAATATCGTGTTAGCGTTCTTTTCATGCTCGAGTAAGAGGGAAACTCAAAGAAATCCTAAATTTGTTCGTCCTAAATAATAATATATTTTATATCAACGGACGATTGAGGAACACTATGGAAGTAATGAAATTAAACTTTAGAAGGTAGAGCTCAAATTATCCTAGCATAATGGAATTGTAAGACTATATACAAGGTGCACTTTTCTTAAGCCACAATAATGGCTTACCAAGATAATAATAATAATAATACACACTTTAGCATTCTCCATATCTTTTAAAGTAGGGTTTAGGATCATAACCCACTCCACTAACCTCTTCAAAGTGATAAAGATATGATAACAAGTTTTATTAACTGCATTTGCATGTCAACTTATTAATGGTCTTCAAACAATGTGCATGCAAAAAGGTTCAATCCAACTTTAAGTATTTAATAATTATGATTATGATTAAGTTAACACATAATCTCGAACATATAAATTATTAATTGATTTAACATTGGACCGAAGTTGATGGAGGTGTCATTTGTCTCTACTTTAGCATGCATGAAAGGGTTTAACTGGACAACAAGCTTAATGGTAATAAGTACTAAAGTTCGTAATATGCTGGTCAACTCATTTTCCATCACGCGTTTTTTAATAAAATAATTTTGTACACAACCTCAAAACTCTTTCCTAATTTTTAATCTCACATTGTTAAAAAAAAAAAAAAAAAAAAAAAAAAAAAAAAAAAAAAAAA
>CAIGRF010359566.1:12600-23298 GCA_903798235.1 Fraxinus ornus | reverse complement strand
TTACATTTTACAAGTTTATTCTAAAAAAGAGCTCAAAAAGTGCTAAATAACACACAAAAGTAAATAATACACTCTTACTAAGGTCTCTTCTTGATTTTTAGAAGATAATTGATTGATAAAAGATGCAATCTTACCACCTCAATTTTCGTCTAATGTACAGCTTACTGAATTTCATTTAAATTCTTACCAAAGATTAATTGAATTGTGTATTTACTTCAACAAAAGCAGCGTAGAACGCATACTAATTTCTGCAATGATTTCTGAATTAATAAACTTTACAATTACATTTATGTTCATGATTCTTTTTATTGCATTCTTATTCTCAAATTAACACAGATTGTTCATGATGAACGATGATGGTTTCTATCAATTTTTTTCAATTATGAAACAAAAAGACTTATTTACCCAAGCCAAAGAAAACAAAATGAGACTAAGAGAATGTTTGAGCCTTATTTTCTGTGTCCAAAATGCATTTTAAATGAAAAATGTGTAATTAAAAAATAAGGAAAAATTTTGTATTTGCATTTACTGTTATTTTATTAAAAAATGTATGGTTGAAAATAAGAGAAAAAAAAAATATTTTAAAAATAATAGGGACCAAATAAAGGCTATGTCCCTACTATTTTCAGACGAAAACCATGTTAAAGGATAAGATTTGCTAATTAACGAGAGATTAAAAGATAAGAACATATGTTGAACAAAGTTAAAGATCGATAAATAAAGGTGAAGACCTTTAATAAAATTAAAATGTAACGTATTTATAAAAAAAATATAGTGGCAGATTGGCAGAAACAACACATTGCTATAAATACTCGGTAAAGGCATATTGGCAGAGACAACACACAGCCATACGCCTCCCCCTTTACTTTTAAGGAGTATTTGAGCAGGGAACACGGGTGATTACTGGATATAGTAATATAGTATAGATTAACATAATACCCCACTCTGGTGCTCAAACAAAAACTGATTACAAACTCTTTCGCATTGAAACTTGGCTCTACACTGCAAAATCTTACTTTTAAGTGAAAATAAATCGTAACGTTATTTAGCTCCATTGATATTACAAACTCAGTCTAGGTAGCATTAAATGATACGTGAAATTAAATAAATCATTTAATTTCATATTTCATTTAACCTATCATCTAGAGTCACCTAGACTGAGAAATGAGGTTGTAACATCGGTGGGTCTACATAGCATAATTCAAAAATAACTCCTAACTACTCGTATAGGTGACACAATCCATTAGTTCAGAAAAGGAAAACAACCTTACTTGTTAATGAAATTGCAGATTGTAATAGCAAGAGAATTAAGAGGTGCAGATATAGAGTTCCACCCAAAAAAAAAAGGTGGGCAAACAGGCAAAACACCATATATCTCAAAAACAAAAACCAAAATTAGCAATGCTTGATAAACAAACCAAATAATTTACATACATTTTTGGTTCCCTACAAAAAATGTTTGTTACCTTGACTTCTTAAGAGCATTTAGGGTCCATGAACTTGGTGCAGTTGGGATGAATGCTGAATGGAAGTGAAGCGGGTCAGCTCCACAAAGGCTACTTCATCATTTTCGGTTGTGCTGAAAGAAACCGAAGCATCCAAGCTCCCTCTGGGAATTCTTATCGCACTTTCTTCAAGAGGGCTTTGATTAGCAATTAGTGAAATGGTGTCATTGTATAAGTCACTAGTCCTCCTAGACTCCATATCTCTTTGTACAGTCTGTAAGGCTAAGGAATCCGCAACAGGAAGGTATACAAGTGTGCAGATACCCACCCCCGCACAACATAGAAAAGAAAGAAAAGCCAAGAATGCAATGGCATCAAACAAAAGTTTTTCTGGCTCAAATAGGACCGATAAACCAAGAAGAGTAACTCTCAAGGGAAGAAAACTGGAAACAGAAAAGATTAATGCATACACTCTCTTTTGCAAACCCTTATTGATTACTAAATGAAGAATTCGCCTCCCAAGCCAAAACAAGTACATAGTTAGAATGGTGGCAAAAAGTCCAAGGAAGATGGTACTCAACAGCGGGTAAGTGCAGAGGGCAGCATTGTCATTGTCATTGTCCTTTGTCTTAGAAGAAGCAGCTGCTTTGATGAAATAAGGAGGTAGTTTGTGCCAGCGATTCTCCTTGTTGTACTCTGGTCCAATTAAAATAACAACGAGCTGAAGAACAAACATAGGGAGACAACATAGAAGAACATAACCAGCTGTTTTTGCATTCCATTTCTGGCTTAAAGTTCCAGACCTCTGTAATGATGCACGGAGAAGAAATACGAGGGTGAGAAACAGGCACGGTTCTGCAAACCCTAGGTTTGAAACAATGTAGCATTTGCAAACCGTCTCCTGCCATTTCAAATTGAGGGTATCCAAGACTCTACCGTCGCGTCTTAATAGATTCAACCGAAGAATCTCTCCAGTGCCCCACCAGACTGCAAAAAAGGTTAACGAAATTCTGATGATCCAAGGAGCACTAAAATAATTGAGCCGAATGTGACCTTGATTGTGGACACGATTGTGGAAGTAAAATGAATAAATGGTGCAAAATAAACCCAGAAGGACCAGAGCACCAACAAGGCAAATCGTCACCACACCAAGTGCATCAGCAACAAATCTCGTCAGGGGCATTAGCCAATTCACAGATTCCACGCATGCTCTCCGCCAGCATAGACACAAGAAAATCTTCTATTGAGTGCAGACTAGCTTGGAACACCAATTAGATACTCCAGTCAACTTTCTGATCTTGCAATTCCAAATTTCAGTTTCAAACCCACTTACAAATAATATCATAACTTTGAAGAATAATTTTCATAACCAAGCAAGAAGGATCTCGTCAGACAACCTACAATATAAACAGTTATATTATAATATATTAGTTATGAGTCCCAAAGCAAGAGATGGCTAGGCGCAGCTTTAGGGAATGAAATGATGTTAAGAGAATGCATTTAACTATAATTGACGTTTATACTAACTGTAAACAGTCAACTGTGTGCTATGTTTGCATATGCGAGCGTGTAAAAGTGTGTACATGCGAGAGGGATATAGAGAGAGTAGCACCAAAAAGGATCCACGGAAAAAGAACTGATAAAATCCAGCTGTTAGCGTCATAGATAAAAAGCTTTTTTCCCTACTTAATAGTGAGGAAATTACAGAATAAAAATGCAGAAAATGATTAACAAGATAATCTCCCCTAGGCTGTGTTTGATATGCATAGTTTTCTAGGGAAGTTGAAAAATGGATTCCATTTTCCAACTTTATGGCTGTTTGATAGCTAAACTTTTGCCAGCAATTTGTTTTCCAGCAGCCTCCTTCACGCGCCACTTTACTAGCTTTTTTAGGATTTTGTTTTCTCTTGGTTTTGGTGGAAATATGTTTTCCATCTTTTTTTTTTTTTTTTTAGCTTTTTGGCAATTGGAACATATTCCAAACTCAATGGTAAAAAAATATATTCATTTAATTGACAATTTGCATGTGAAACAAAGCCAAACGAACATAAAAAAATTTCGAAATTTTTTATTTTTTATTTTTTTTACTTTATCCAAACAAATTCTATTCCCAATTCTAATAATTGAAAAACAAAGCCAAACGAAAAAGGTGGAAAATTATAACAATCAAACACAATTAATTACAATTCCCAGTAAAACAAATTCTAAACAATTCAATTCCCTGGAATTCATTTTCTTTCCACCCATTTTCCACCTTTACAATCAAACGGACCTTTAATGAAAGCATGGAAAACATGACAAGTCAATAATTTTTTTCCAAATCTAATCTAATCTGTCAAAATCTTAATAATTATTAGTTCACAAACAACATGGTTGGTGATTAGGTGAGTCAAGTGCAGTAGACTAACCAAGGCATGGGGGGGTTAACACAGAGCACACTGCACACTTATCAGAGAAGAGCATGAACCAATCACTGGAACAAAAATCTACAGGAATGCATAATATGTGCAAATACGGTGATCCCAGCATTTTAAATAAAATTTCAGCAAAAAAAATCGATTAATTTCAACATTTACTTGAGCCACAAATTTGATATGCATTTCAGAAACTAATCAACATTCAGGCCAAAAAACAGAACCATATAGAAAACATAATCCATGGTTCAAAAGAAATTGGCCATAGATTTTAGGAAGGTGGAACAATTGGAGAATCTGACATGTGCCCCACGCACTTTTTACAAAATAAATATGAACAAAAGAAAACAAATTTCACTAAATGTACGTGGTTCACAAGTCAACATAGAGCCTCACTTCCACATATAAACAAAAGCTACAATGGACTTGCCAAGAGACATACATGGGAACAATTGCACACGTCACCTAATAACGCACTTTCCAAGACAATTGGATACCTCTTATATTGTTAAATTTCAGTCTTTCACGTTACGTCACTGCCCAATGCCCATTGAATCCATTACACATTATTACCAATTATCAATTTTCCTTATAACCTTTATTTAGTACATTTAGAACAATGTGGCAAAAATCCAATTTTCTGTCAGGGAAGCATTTGCTTCACCAATAGAAGATATCTACTCTTTCTAGCTCTCGTCTTGACTACCATAGTGCTTCACAATAAATCCTGCCACCGTGCGGCGTGCAGTCCTATAAACTCCACCCACGTGTCAAAAAACAAGTTGGGTGCGCTACCAAACCATAATAAATTGAGCTGTCATTAGTTTTTCATGGGAGGCTGAGTTTGCAGCAGTGCAGAACAACAAGCAAGAAGAACGCCAGCTGCCAGATTAAACACGCTAGTAGATTCAGGACTAACAGGTTAACCAAGTTGACATACCTGACGCTGACAACTTTCCGAGACTGTTTCAGTTTCTTTGCTGCAGAATTGCCCATTCTATCCACTCCGAGTATCTTTTGGAACCAATTTAACCAAATCCATGTCATATAATAATCTGTGTACCAATTCATCTGTCCCCAGCTGTCTAAAAAATTTCAAGACCTACAGATCTTATGTCTATGGAAGAACACTCAACACAAATATTTATTAATGTTCATATACATGCACGTAAATGCACGTTCTTTCATCATGTAACTACAATTTCAAGCTCTGCTGAATTACTTATGCCACAACAGAATAATTAACAAGAAGAAATCTAGATCAAATTCTAATTGACAACGATACTGCCACGAAACCAAGTAGAAATTCATAAAAAATAATTGATAGAGACGGAAAAAAACATTCTTTTGTCTTACGGTCACAACAAGCATTAGCGGCAAAAATCTTGAGGACCCTTTACAAAACGCACATCGATGACAGAATGCACAACAGAAAACCCTAATTCGAATTCACAGTAAAAGAAAAGGATTCTAAAGCCATAAAGTATGAAAACTGGATCAAGAAAAAGCTTACAAGAACGATCTGGAGAGCTAAAACGCCGAATCTGAAAGTCACCCAAAAACCCCTTGAGAAAGAAACAGATTAAGGAATTGAAGAAAAACAGTATTTTTAGATAGAGAAACCGAAGAGGGTGAACAATGTGAGTAGGGCAAGTCTTCGAAGAGAGAGGAGACCGGGGTGGGGGCGGCGGGGTTTGGAACTTTGTTGGCGACAGCCTGTTGCCAGCGAATCACCCCAGATTATGTGATGTATGTATATATGTGAGTGTAGTGAAAATTATACTTTGATCCGCAATCTATTGTCTCGATGGTAAGTCTCTGAATTTTCATCTTTGCCTTTATTATGAAAAGGAGGATGATAGAGGTATTACACCCTTTACTATCTGGCACCCCTCTAATAGGGGGCGTCACTTGGCGTTTAAGTCACTCATGTAGTAAATGGTGTAGTACATATAGCCCGTTTGATAGAGATTAAAATCGGATTAAAATTGAAAAATTAGCAGTTATTGTAGACTTTTATTAGACGAGTGAGATCCAATAACGATTATATTTTTAATTTTAATTGAATTTTAATCGATACCAAACGGACTCATTTTTTATTGTTCACTAGTACCTAATCATGAATATATAATATGCCATAGTGCCATATGAGAAGGCAATAGGCTGTAATGTCATTTTTTTCAACTTATTTTAGCAGAAAATGAGAAGTGACAGCCGGATTCGACTACGGTTAACACGTATACTGATTTTCATGCAAGTGTTGATTGTAAAATGCATTTTGTTGACTTCATTGCATGCAAAAACAAATAAAGCAGTTTGGATCACTTTATGATTGCATCAATATGGATATGAATTGATTTATGCTTGCTGATGAGGAGGCAAGTTGGGACTGAGATTGCATTTTTTTAGCNTAATCATCATATATCTAACTTTTCTAAAATTGATTTTGCTTCATAGCTTGAATTAATTTTCCCAAAACTAAAGTGACATATATTTCCTTGAAGGTTATGTACAAAAATTAACTAATGATTTATCTCGGTATGAATTAGTTGTGGGACATTAATGAAAAGAAAGTGACCAACTTGTTCACTTTTAAGTTAAAGAATCACTTATTGAAAACTTTATTTTTGAATCCCCTATGATATTTACAATTAAGCGTTTGATATATTGATTAAAATCAACATTTTAATCATGTCGAAATTAATAATTAATTTTAACTATAAATTTTATGGGATCCATAACTTTTTAACTATACATTTCATTAATTTTTATCAAAATTTACTAAAATCTAATTTTAATCCACATCAAAGAGAAGTTAAATGTATATATACTTGTTGACCACTGAATTTGATTGGGACCAACGCTAAACCAATCTAGTCTCAACTCCTCTCCAAGCACGTGTTACACGAGCACTTGTGTACACACGCGTTAGACGCGCAAGATCAAAGCATCTTCAAAAACAAAATAGTCGGGAAGCTGCTATTCAAAGCTCAAGTCAGTCAAAAGGAATAATTGAAAATATAGAGCACGAAAGGTATGCTAAAATGAGAAGAAATATAGAAATGGGTTTGTATGTAGAGAGAAATATCAAGGTTGCAATTACCTTCACCCGGTTACTGTATGTGAGTATTTATAGGTAAATAAATAGATTTGAGGCTTTTCGCATGCTTGACACGTGGTCTTATTCTAACGGCTCATCTATTTAGTTTTAACATACGCCTCCACATCTTTTGCGATTTTTAGCCAAAAATAACACTTACCCGACAAGGCCAGCATACTTTCAATTCCATGATGTCCTACCCATTGAGGGTCAAGTGTTCCTCGCAACAACTCGGGCCTCAATTCCCAATCCATTGAGGGTCAAGTGTTCCTCGCAACAACTCGCGCCTCAGTCCCCAATAGCATGGACATAAATCTCATCATCACGTGCATAAATGAGGCCATCATCGATCCAGTACCTCATAACCAGACCCTCACCGATTTTCTTTTATAGTTTAGAGTGGATAAAATCATAGTTATTAAACCCGGACCGGACCGACCGGTTCGATCCGGAACCCGACGAACCGGACCATGGTCCGATCCGAGCTGCCCCTATTTTTTACTATGCAGGAAACCCGTTAAAAACCCACCCAACCGTCGGGTTTTACTGTAAATCGTTGGCCCAAATATCATATAACCCGCCCGACTTATATAACAGCCGTAAAAGGTGAAAACCCACAGCTAAAAAATTTCGTTTTACTTAAATATGTTTAACTCAAATCTGTGCAGAGACGGTGACAATGCTGGGGGAGACAAAGGAAATCGATCACGTGATGGAGGCGGCGTCGGGCCCACACTTCTCCGATCTCCGCCTCAACAGCCTTATGTCCGTCGCGGTAAGCTCATCTTCTCCCACTCCTACTCCCTCTTTTTCCACTCCCCTTGCCCATTCCTCTATCATCAAGCAGCCCTTCGTTTTAGGTAATTTGATTCTCAAGACATTTTCACCAGTACTTCATGTTTTTAGGTTGATGGCCACCAGCTTAGTCTAATTTTTCTCGTAATTCGATATTTGAAATTCTGAGAGTTGTTCTTTCTCGGTGATTTTTTTTTTTTGTATGTTTGTTGGTGGAGTAGGTGTTTCGGGCAGTACAGCATCCGGGAAGACAACAATCTGTGATATGATTATTCGACAGCTTCATGATCATCGTGTCGTGCTTGTTAATCAGATTTGTGCCGGTGGTTGGTGCTTTTGATTTTCTTTCATTCTTTCTTTTATTTTTTAATATTTTGGCTGATTTCTGAAAATACTGGATGTCCAATGGATGGCATCACCTGGTAAAGTTAGATGTTAAAGCAGGGGATTATGAAATTTCTAGAACAAGCAATTAAAAGATGACAAAATTTTATTATTTAATAAATATATAATAATATATTTAACAAGCATTGACCCGTCGGTCCAATCACCGGGACACCAGTCGAACCTCTGACCCACTGACCCGCTGCATTGTCCGAGTCAATGTCCGGGTCGGGTCTGATAACTATGGATAAAATCATTCAGGGCATTGTCACAAATCCTGTTGAGAAAGTTAGTCTTAACCAAACTTATGAATCCCTATTTATACAGCTAAGGAAAATCAAATTCGATCAAAAATTCTTGCCAACGGACCTTCTTTGGTGAAACCTCTTTCTGTGTTTTGAAATAAGTGTTCGCAACATTTGTGCATCAATATATAAAACTTGATACTTAGTAGGTAATGATGTTAAGTATCCGATGGTGCGCTAACATTGTCATTTCCTTCTCACGAGTTGAATGTCGTAACGTCTTCAATTTTTTACTTTCAAATGCCACTAGGTGTCTTTCCTGTACCAATACCCCACCAATAACTTGGTCAAAAGCATCAGTATGCACCTTAAACGATTTCGCAAAGTCTAGTAGTGCCAACATTGGTTCGGTCGAAACCTAATGTTTTTTATTTCCACCGTGATCTTTCGTTTTGTCCTTCGCATAAGAACCAAGCTTGAAATTAAGCCCTTGTTTGACACACATTATCTCAAAATACATTGTTTCAAATCTCATCTTCAATCACACATTCTTTAATAAAATAATATTTTTCATCACTTAAATAACTTTTCCTTACTTTTTAACCACATATTTTCCATCATATCACTATTTAAAATGCATTTTGTCTCAATAATATTCATCAAACACCTTATAAATATATGTGCAAACCTCCGCTTCAATTTCCTATAATAACTCAATTTATGATTTTTTTTATCCACATTGATTAAATCATAGTGCCAGTAACATGAAAACTTAAGTAGGAGGCCATGAACTATAATTGTGAGTTTGACCAGATTTATTTAGGTGCATGAAATGAGCTATAATAATATCTTGGTACATGATTATTTTAGTTCCAGAAACTATAATAAAAATATATCATATCATTAAATTATTAATTATATAAACCTTTTATAGTTACTTTCTTTGTTCGTTTAGAAAAATTCAGATATGATGAATTCAACGTAAAGTGTTCTATATTTTTGTTTCGCGATTTTTCAGTTCGCCAATAATTAAAAAAAGGATCAGACGATTGTGTAAGGAATAAACATCTTGAGACAAAGTCCCAAAAAAGAGTGTATTTACTGGTGAAGATTTACAATTGGAAAATAGNTTTAGATTTTTTGGAGGAAGAATTGATTTTGAATAATGATATGATGGGAAATGTGTGGTTGAAAAAGAAGAAAAAAGTATTGATGTGATGTAAAATATTATTTTATTGAAGAATGTGTGGTTAAAAAATGATAATTGATTTACTGTAGAATTGTAAAATCCAAACCAAACAGGCCCTTAAGTAGGAGGCCATGAACTATAATTGTGAGTTTGACCAGATTTATTTAGGTGCATGAAATGAGCTATAATAAAAATATATCATATCATTAAATTATTAATTATATAAACCTTTTATAGTTACTTTCTCTGTTTCGTTTAGAAAAATTCACATATGATGAATTCAATGTAAAATGTTCTATATTTTATTATTATTTATAGAAGATTGATCCATTAATTTTCAATTAATTATGATCTAAAGAGTGCCAATTTTTTTTTTTTTTTTTGATAAATATTAAATAATTATTTATTGTTAGGTGAAAAAGTATGGCTTCCAATTAAACCTTACAAAACTCAAACAAAACCCTTAAAATATCGCAAAATAACCAAAAAGAACAATACAATTTTTCAAGTTCGTATATAAAAAAATATTACAATTCATACTTCCACCAAAATATTTAACTTGATTTCGAAGTACATAAATATTTCACCTTCGTAAGTGTAACACCCCGAAAATTTACAAAATAAAATTATTTATTCCATCTATTACATTTCATAACTTTAAAGTTGGTGGACTAGAGTGACACATGTTAATTCAATTTTATTTGAATTGAATATTTAGATATCGATATAGTAATAATAAATATATAAATATTGGACTCGTTGGATAGTTCGTAATTAATTATGTTTATTGGGCTTAAGAAAAAGTAAATTCGGATAAGTAAAGTCTAAGTTATTGCACTTAAAGAAGTTATAAATTAGTTTTACATTTAAGTAAAATTTTTGAATTCAAAAGGGATATCTGTCACGTGTATTATTTGATAGAAATATAGTGGTTATTTTTTTTTACAATTATGTGTTTGAGCCACATTATTTTGGAAGAATGTATTTTGGAATAGTGAATTGATGGAGAATGTGTGGTTGAAAAAGAAGGAAAAGTTATTGATGTGATGAAAAATATTATTGTATTAAAGGATGTGTGGTTGAAAATGAATAGAAGAATGAAAATGAAAATTTTAATGTGTACCAA
>CAIGRF010359566.1:0-12133 GCA_903798235.1 Fraxinus ornus | reverse complement strand
TCTTGGTACATAGACACGACAACAGCGAAAAGGTTTTGGGAACGCAAAATTCTTACTTTCCTCCAACAATTCTATTATCAAACGAGGTAGGATACTATGTGCAAGTTGTTATGTCCATGCAATATTATGATTTTTTCTACGTAATTTATTTCACAAAATGCTAATTGACCTGTGAGTCTCAACGAAATGAAGTGAAATGTGAGATCTCCTTCGAGTTTTCTTAATATGTTGCACAGAAATGTGTTAAAGCATTCGATTGATCTCCGATTACTTCTGATGAAATGATGGTATGGAATGTTGTACTTTTATGTTTAAAAAGTTATTATATTGTTTTGAACGCACGTATCCTACTGAGTTTACATTACTAATTCCTTTAAAACTTTAACATTTCAGGTTAGATCGGTCAACATGGATGGTGACTGAGTGGTGCGCAAGATGCCTAGTATAATTTTCGAAAAAATATTCAATAGTAAATTATGTTACGACAATTTGTGTTTTCTTTACTTTTATCAAATATTCTAGATTTTGTTACTCTATTTGATTCAATATATAAATGTTCAAATGAATTAAAAGTTTTAAATTTCCAATTAAACATTTCCGTTTCGAATATTATTATAGTATGATATCGATAACACTCCAAAATTTAAGTCAATAAAATTTGGGACATTACAGTAAGAGTAGTCGGTGTCATGAATGGTGGCCACCATTGTTATATATTGTGCAATGTTTTTTCAAGATATGTCTTACCCAATATGACTCTTTAACTACCTTAAAAGGTATACTTGTGAATAAATCTACAAGTTTCTAAATAAATATTTTAATGATTTCAGTTCAAAAATTAAATAAGTTACTTATTCTAATAAGAAATCAAGAGTTAATTTTTTCCTTAAATATACAAAAATAAACCACATTATTTTTATTTGTATGATGATACATAAATCTTATCTTCCTTGGGATGGAAGATAGCTCATCGATATCGATGTAACATCAAGTGATAATCATTTTTTGGACGATTATATCCTTACTACAATTGAGTTATTTCAATAATACATTACTTTTCGCTTTTTTTAATGTGTATTAAATTTACAAATTGCAATAAATACTATAAAATTCTCGTTCATACATGTATTCCCTGTTATTAATTATCAATTAGTTAACATTTACATTATTTTAATTGGTATTAATTAGAATTTTATAATTACATTTACGTCCATATCCTTGTTATTAATTCTCAGTTAATTAATATTTACATTCATTTAATTTATATTAATTAGAACTTTTCATTCAATAATGTAGATTCACATCCATATATGCTAATTAACATATGTTTTCACTTAATTGAAAATTAAATATATTCATTTAGCACAAATGATTAAACATTCATTGTCACGTATATATTTTTTAATATTAATTCTAAATTAATTAACATTCGTTCTAATTCATGTATTGTACTTGACATTCATCTTCATTATGCATTTAGTTGTAATTCTAATACTCATGTACAAATATGTATTTCACTATTCATGTGCACACATAATAATTAACATTTATTTTTATTGACTTGCATTTCTCTCATATTTAGATGAAAATGGTAAATGAAACATTAGATACTACTTTTACAACACTTATAAAACATTTCATAATAACAAGCAACGCACGTTCAATTCTACTAGTATATGTTAAATATTTATACAATAAATATAATATGTAAAAGAAATAATTAATTCATATGAAGTGTCCAATTAGTAAAAAGTGTGAAATTTGAGTGTGAGGTCTTTGATTGGGCCTTGGGCTGTATTGATTCTAAATATATTTATTTATTTATTTAATGGGTCAACTAGTCAGTAAAATATGACCGTTTTTAACAGTTCAATATTAACAAACTATTACCACCAGCCATAAACTTGAAAATAATACTGGATCATGGTGGAGGTAGTTCCATCATTTTTTTCCTATATAAACAAACATTTGGGCAGTAGAAAACTACAACAAAAATGAAATTATATTTTTCTATTCAGTAAAAATATTATTCTCAATTTTACATATTTTATAGAGTACACTTGAGAGTTCTGAAAATCATTTGTGATTGTTGTACGACTGATTTATTTGATCGTTGTATCCTGGAGGTGATTTTCCACAAAAGTCGCAGCAGTTATCGACGACCAATTTCGCTTTAGAATATCGTGCTGTCATGAGACTCGATCGGTCGATAAGTTTTATTTCTGCACTTTACTGTATTACAACTAGAAACATTTCTAACAGTATATATATGCCCATGATTGGTATATATAAATTAAAATTCAGATTTTAATCTAAGTTAAAGTGCTATATCATTCGACACACAGTACTTAAAAGATCAATTCTTTATGTTGGAATTAATTGATTTTTAATTGGGTTAAATCATTAAATGTGATATTTAATGATGTGAGTTATTTCAATTAATTTGGGTGAATTGAAAAAATCCCCAATATAGGCTCATATGTTGATAAGCCTATTTTAAGTGTCTTATATATGGTAAGGAATCTCACATCGAAAGTTTACAAGAAAAAAAGACTTTTTTATATAGTGAGATGTGTGAATAAGTTATAATTTAATAAGTGACCTACAACTTGGCTAGCCAAAGCTAGCAAACTAGCTACCACCAGAGTGGTGCTTCACATCACTCGCGACGCGCCCCAGTCCAGCCCATGCACGTTGCAAAGTTCGCATTGGGCGCTTTAGAGGCGCACTTTGCACGTACGCAACGTCGCGAGGAGATGGGGAGCCTTATAGTCTTCAAAAATGGACTCATGGTTCGATGACATGGCAATGAGAAGCTCAATGATTTGGCATCCTATGTGGCACACACGTAACATGTTGCGTCACTTTGTCATGACGTAACATGTTGCGTCACTTTGTCATGCATGGCAGTTGGTTCGGTTGGACGTACGTGTGGCATTTGCATGGCTGGTGACTGTTCAAAAATTGGTGAATAGGCATGATGTATGGACACTACACTTCATGGTTTAATCTGGGCCGTCAGATCATGAAATAGTGCGATCCAATGGTTAAAACGTATCAGACCAGTGGTGCACCAGTTCATGAAATGTCACACACCTATTCAAGGAGACACTTCATTATTTATAAATAGAGACCTCCAAAAATGTTTTTGGACACACCAAATCAATTTAATTCTATTGATTTCTAAATCCTCTCTCTCTCTCTCTCCTCCCCCCCCCAATATTCTGTTCCTTTATATATATTTCGTTTGAGTACAATCATTTCTTGGTTAGATCGACAAGATTGGTATTGTGTAGTATCGACTTTGAAAAAAGTGTTGTATATTTGGAGACAGACGTTCATAATCTCGTTTGCACTTTATTGGGGAGATTTGCTTTGGCATACCTCGCTTCATTTACTTCTTTTTCATTTTCTGCTATTTTTTAATTGTTCTTTTGATTGCGATAGTCGACTTTCCGACAACACTTTATATATGTGTGTGTGTAATGTTACACGAAAAAATCAATACATATTCATTAAAAAATTCCCCAAATGTTAAAAATTTAATGAGAGTCAAGAATGTCAAACCAAAACATGAAACTAACAAAACAAAAACATAGCAAAGTAAAAATTCAATAGCAATAACTCGCCTAACATATAGGATGACAACAGGACGGGTCGACTATTTCCACCCCCGTCCCGTTTGGTATATTTGTCACATTGTCTCGTTCCCATACTTAATTAAAACAGGATCAGGCCGAAGCGGGGCAGATCCCTTGTCCCATTTATCGCGCTCGTTTATTTTTTATTTGTTTTATTGTTTGTTTTTATTTTTTTATGTTTTCAATATTATTACTTTTTTTTTCCAATTTTTTAAAAAAACTCATGTTCTCTTTAAAAATATTGATAAAGCTTTAATTTTTATTTGATAAAAAATTAAATTTGAAATTAACATTAAACGGAGCGAGTAGTTGAGACCGTGTTTCTCGTACCTGTTTCGGGACAATGGTTCCCATGTTTACCCGGTTAGGCATGTGATCATTTCCCTATTCGAGGCGGGGCTTCGCGAATATCGAGTTAAACAAATTTTTTTTATCATCCCTACCAACATGTAAAAGTTTCTAAGTTCTTTTCTAGGTTTCTCAATTAATCAATACACCATTATCCAAAGTCTGGGGAAAATTCCTACCGAGTAAATTAAGGACCTTGTCGACCAATTAAAAAAATATATGAGGGTTCCCACAATCCACATACATTTTAATATGGCTAAATATATTGACACACACCACTAAAATTGTACAAATTGTTCATAACTTTTAGTCATTGTCACATTTATGTCCCCAATTTTTTTTTTATTTTTTTTTTTTATTGTACTCTTATCTTGAGTCTTTTATTAAATAATACATCTTATCCATAATAACTATTTATGTCAAACATTTCGTCAAGAGGGAATAATAATATTTATTTACCCCTCGTTTATTTAATAAGCAAAAAAAATTAAATTTATGATTAAATACTTTTCCATCATTTTAAAGCATGATAACAGATTTGTTGAATGAAAATAGTCATTAAGGATAAGATTTTCTAATTGATGCAAGCTAAATGAAAAATATGTGATGGAAAAGAATGGGGTCGGGATTGAGGAATAAGAATGTGTTGTAGGAGGTGGGTGAAGGGTCGAGGGAGTAGTGGCGCAACGGTTTGCGTGGCGCCGACGGTGATTGGGTACTTTTGGTTTTGGCTTGGGGGTGGGGTGGTGTGGGGTGGTGTGGTGTGGTGTGTGGAGGGTGGGTAAAGAAGATAATCTTTTATCTTCCTTTATTTCTTTAATTATTTTAATTGTTTAATGTGGTGAATCGAAAGGTATTATTTTTCTATTTTTAAAAATATTAAAAATGTGGTCANCCTACAACTTGGCTACATTTGGCTAGCCAAAGCTAGCAAACTAGCTACCACCAAAGTGGTGCTTCACACCACTCGCGACGCGCTCCGGTCCAGCCCGTACACGTCGCAAAGTTCGCATTGGGCGCTTTAGAGGCGCACTTTGCACGTATGCATCGTCGCGAGGAGATGGGGAGCCTTATAGTCTTCAGAAATGGACTCATGGTTCGATGACATGGCAATGAGAGACTCAATGATTTGGCATCCTAGGTGGCACACACGTAACAGGTTGCGTCACTTTGTCCTGCATGGCAGTTGGTTCGGTTGGACGTATGAGTGGCATCTGCATGGCTGGTGACTGTTCAGAAATTGGTGAATAGGCATGATGTATGGACACTACACTTCATGGTTTAATCTGGGCTGTCAGATCAAGAAATAGTGCAATCCAACGGTTAAAACGTATCAGACCAGTGGTGCACCAGTTCATGAAATGTCACATACCTATTCAAGGAGACACTTCATTCTCTATAAATAGAGACCTCCAGAAATGTTTTTGGACACACCAAATCAATTTAATTTTATTGATTTCTAAATCCTCTCTCTCTCTCTCTCTTCCCCCATATTCTGTTCATTCATATATATTTCGTTTGAGTACGATCATTTTTTGGTTCGACCGACAAGATTGTTATTGTGTAGTATCGACTTTGGAAAAAATGTTGTATCTTGGGAGATAGACGTCCATAATCTCGTTTGCACTTTGTTGGGGAGATTTGATTTGACATACCTCGCTTCATCTACTGCTTTTTCATTTTCTGCTATTTTTTAATTGTTTTTTCGATTGCGATAGTCAACTTTCCGACAACACTTTATATGTGTGTGTTTGTGTGTAATGTACATGAAAAAATCATTATATATTCATTAAAAAATTCCCCAAATGTTAAAAATTTAATGAGAGTCAAGAATGTCAAACCAAAACATGAAACTAACAAAACAAAAACATAGCAAAGTAAAAATTCAATAGCAATAACTCGCCTAACATATAGGATGACGACAAGACGGGTCGACTATTCCCACCCCCGTCCCGTTTGATATATTTGTCACATTGTCTCGTTCCCATACTTAATTAAAACAGGATCAGGCCGAAGCGGGGCAGATCCCTTGCCCCATTTATTGCGCTCGTTTATTTTTTATTTGTTTTATTGTTTGTTTTTATTTTTTTATGTTTTTAATATTATTACTTTTTTTTTTCCAATTTGTTAAAAAAACACATGTTCTCTTTAAAAATGTTGATAAAGCTCTTATTTTTATTTGATAAAAAAAAATTAAATTTGAAATTAACATTAAACGGGGTTAGTAGTGGAGACTGTGTTTCTCGTACCTGTTTCGGGACAATGGTTCCCATGTTTACCCAGTTAGGCATGTGATCATCGCCCTATTCGAGGCGGGACTTCGCGAATATCGAGTGAAACAAGTTTTTTTTATCATCCCTACCAACATGTAAAATTTTCTAAGTTCTTTTCTAGGTTTCTCAATTAATCAATACACCATTATCCAAAGTCTGGGGAAAATTCCTACCGAGTAAATTAAGGACCTTGTTGACCAATTAAAAAAATATATGAGGGTTCCCACAATCCACATACATTTTAATATGGCTAAATATATTGACACGCACCACTAAAATTGTACAAATTGTTCATAACTTTTATTCATTGTCACATTTATGTCCCCAAAATTTTTTATTTATTTTTTATTTTTATTGTACTCTTATCTTGAGTCTTTTATTAAATAATACATCTTATCCATAATAACTATTTATGTCAAACATTTCGTCAAGAGGAAATAATAATATTTATTTACCCCTCGTTTATTTAATAAGCAAAAAAAATTAAATTTATGATTAAATACTTTTCCATCATTTTAAAACATGATAACAGATTTGTTGAATGAAAATAGTCATTAAGGATAAGATTTTCTAATTGATGCAAGCTAAATGAAAAATATGTGATGGAAAAGAATGGGGTCGGGATTGAGGAATAAGAATGTGTTGTAGGAGGTGGGTGAAGGGTCGAGCGAGTAGTGGCGCAACGGTTTGCGTGGCGCCGACGGTGATTGGGTACTTTTGGTTTTGGCTTGGGGGTGGGGTGGTGTGGGGTGGTGTGGTGTGGTGTGTGGAGGGTGGGTAAAGAAGATAATCTTTTATCTTCCTTTATTTCTTTAATTATTTTAATTGTTTAATGTGGTGAATCGAAAGGTATTATTTTTCTATTTTTAAAAATATTAAAAATGTGGTCAAACTTAATTTTCTGATCAACTAATATGGATGGTTTCCATCCATTTGTCCTCCAATCGTATATAATTGAAAGATTCGAAATCGTTATTACAATTATTAGAGGTCAATAATACAATTAAAATGTGATGTATTTTTATTTTTATTTTTAAAAATGTACGAATATAACTATCATTTTTTAAATATTGTATATCAGTTGAAAATAATCAAAGTATTCTTGGTTTAGTTTTATTAAAAAATTATAATGAATTTCAATTACTTTTATCTAGCTCTCTGGCCATTTAAGTTACCAAATAACGTGACATTTCAACTCTTGTAATCAACATTAAGTGGAAGATGTTCATATTTTATATTCTATCACGCCATGATTGTGAAATGAAGTTTAATTTATATTTTCCCGATCAAGAACTCCATCATTACAAAAGCTACTTTCGACTTGCATCCAACGGTTTAAAATCTCGCTTAATCATTAGAATTACGTGTACGCTCGCTCATAATTACTCAACCCTTTTGAATTTTTCAAAATTAATTATCCATTTTGCATCTTTTTCCTCTATAATATATTCGTAAAATTAAAATCTTATTTATTATACACGTCAAGTCCATAATATCATTTAAAAAAATGTATTACTTCTCACTTTGTAACCCATCTGAGGTATGGTGACATCATGACACGTGTACTTTTTTTTAATTTTTTTTTAAAGTTATCATATTCGGTTATTCTTAAATGTACCGTTAACCTTCTGCGAATTTATAAAAAAAAAAATAGATTGAATTATAAATAAATGTAAGACGTGTTCGGTAGAGCTTAAAATGCAATTAAAATTGAAAATATAATCGTTATTGGATCTCACTCGTTTAATAAAAATCAATAATAACGATTAATTTTTCAATTTTAATTCGATTTTAATCGCTACGGAACACGCTCTTACATCCAAGCATGGAATTCTTATCCTCGGCCAAACACACGGGGGCCTGTTCCAGATGCCAGAGCCCATGATATAAAATATCTGTTTCTTCACTTTTCAGGTTCAGATTTTCAAACAAATGGACACTTGGCGGATTGTTATTGGAAGTTGAATAAAATATTACAAAACATTGGCAATCAGGGGCTGAAAACAGGCTCCTGCCTCCTGCTGAGCCTGTTCGTTTGGCTTTTTCCAATCAAATATCAGTGGACCATCTGATCTGAAGCTCTTCAGTGCAATCCACTCAAACCGCCAATGAAGATTTCCTGTGAGTTTTTGTTCTTCTTTTTTCACTGAATTTTTATCTTGCAGTTGTTTCAATTAGTTTGATTTTTATGTTTTAGGGTTCATAGTTTGCATCATCCGTAGAACTAAATTATTAGGATCCAATTTATTTTGTTTATACGAATATTATGATTAAGTTCATTGAATTTTCATTGAATCTCTCGGAGTTGTTTAAGTTCGAATCATTTTTCAGTTTAGTGGGTTTAGACATGTTCATCGAGGAGCTTTTTGAATGCTCTGCACTATGTAGTTAATAATTTTCAGTTTATTTGTAATCATTTAAGTTTGTGGTTAAAAAAAGAGTCGGTAATAAATTTAAATTTGGTCTACTTTAATGATGGCAATGTAATTTGATGGAAATATAAATCCAGCAATCAGTAAGGATGCTTCATTATTGAATTCAGTAGCATTTCTGAAGAATTGCGAGGCACAGCTTTTCAAAGTCTTTACTATTATGCTTCCAGAAAGAAGGAAATGGGAGGGCCATGAATTTTTCATTTCATAAATTCTTTTAGCTATCGAAGGACCTCATTCTGTACTTAGTCTGTTCCTATATCCCATATTGAGTAGAGCATGTTATTCTTGTGTTTGTCAGAAAAGATTGAGAATCAAGTTGATAGTTTGACAAGTCAAATATCCTACCTTTTGGTTTCATCATTTTCGCATGCCTGATAGCCATGCTTCTTCCGATGCAATCACAGTGCCTAAGCTTGGGAGCTCTTGAATCCCCAAAATTTTCTGCCAATTGTTGTAAATATGGTGAGAGGGTTACGTGTGATTTTCAGAAAATGGATGCAAAGTATAAGCAAGTCCTTACTGGACTTGGAAAATCTGTCAGAAGGATTTCTTATCAGCTTCATACATGGAAGGCTTTGGCCACTTCAGATGTTTATGTTCAAACTGCAGAAAAAGTCGCAACTTACCGATTTAGGACTGAGAATGGTGGTCAGCTGAAGGTACTCGTAAAAAAAATCAATAAGAAATATGGAGTGTATGTTGAAGTTTTATCACCACTGCATTCTGGTAGAATGGGAGATCTGGTCATGAGTTGGGGGCTGTTCAGGTCCAATTCAGAAAGTTTCATGCCTATGGACTTTGAAAATTCAAGTGCTGATAGCAAATATAGTACTATCGAAACCCCATTTGTAAAAGATTCTCCTGGGAGATTGGTGGTTGAGTTAGATTTTGATGAATGTTTGGCCCCGTTTTACATCTCTATTCTTTTGAAATCTCTAGGTTCTAATTTGGAAAGCTTAGAAATCAGAAGTCACAGGAAGACAAATTTTATTGTGCCTGTTGGTTTTGGATCGGGTTGTCCTGCTCCATTGGGCCTTTCCATTTTAGCTAATGGGTCCATGAACTTTGCCTTTTTCTCACGCAATGCAGAAAGTGTGGTTCTGTGCCTGTATGCTGACACCACAGCAAACAAACCTGCTTTAGAGATTGATCTAGATCCATATGTTAATCGGACAGGTGATATTTGGCACGTGTTGTTAGATGGTTCTGTGCCGTTTGTATGCTATGGTTATCGCTGCAAGAGCAATGCTGACAAGAAAAGACAGTACGTTCTTTTGGATCCATATGCAAAGTTAATTGAAGACTTTGGTTCGGGTTTACCTCGAAAATCCATTGGAAAATTGTGGAAGGAACCTGGATTTGATTGGAGTGGAGATATGCGTCCTAGCTTACCCATGGAGAATCTGATTATCTATAGGTTAAATGTTACTAGATTTACTAAGGATGAATCCAATAAGTTACCTGGTGATATTGTGGGAACTTTCGCTGGTATTTCTGAAAAGGTGCATCATTTCAAAGAACTTGGAGTCAATGCAATCTTATTAGAGCCCATCTTCCCTTTTGATGAGCAGGCGGGACCCTATTTTCCCTGGCATTTCTTTTCTCCTGGAAGCTCATACGGACCTTCTGGTGACTCTGAGTTTGTCGTCAAATCAATGAAAGAGATGGTGAAAAAGATGCATCTCAACGGAATAGAGGTTTTATTGGAAGTTGTTTTCACACATACTGCAGAGGTTGCAGCACTACAACAAATTGATAGATCTTCTTACTATAATGTTGAAGGAGGAGAGGACTTGAAATCTAGAAATGCATTAAATTGTAATTACCCCATTGTCCAACAACTTATCTTAGACAGTCTCCGGCATTGGGTGATTGAGTATCACATTGATGGATTCTGTTTCATCGATGCCACTTCTCTCATGAAAGGCTTCCATGGTGAGTTCGTTGCCCGGCCTCCTTTGGTGGAAGCTATTGCTTTTGATCCCTTGCTTTCAATGGTCAAGATAATAGCAGACCCTTGGGATCCCCACAACATGGAGACAAAGGATATTTCATTTCCTCACTGGAAGAGATGGGCAGAAATAAATTCAAAATTTTGTAACGATGTGAGGAACTTTTTGAGGGGTCAAGGTTCTATAAGCAACCTAGCAACAAGGCTATGTGGAAGTGGGAATATTTTCTTGGATGGTCGAGGTCCAGCATTCTCTTTCAATTTCATTTCAAGAAATGCTGGGCTTCCTCTTGTGGATTTAGTCAGCTACAGTAGCAGTGAACTAGCTTCAGAGTTAAGTTGGAATTGTGGGGTAGAAGGTCCCACAAATAAAAATGCTGTCCTAGAGAGGCGACTTAAACAGATCCGCAATCATCTCTTTATTTTGTTTATTTCCTTAGGTGTTCCAATCCTTAACATGGGAGATGAATGCGGTCAATCTTCTGGGGGTTCCCCGGCATATGCTGATCGGAAACCTTTGGATTGGAATGCCTTGAAATCTGGCTTTGCTATTCAGACCACAAAATTTATTTCGTTTTTGAGTTCATTGAAAATGAGACGAAGTGATCTTCTTCAGAATAGAAACTTCTGGAAAGAAGAAAACATTGAGTGGCATGGAAGCAACGGGTCTCCACCAAGATGGGATGAAGAGTCATGCAGATTCCTGGCTATGACTTTGAAGGCTGATTCAAAAGAGAGCCAGTCAACCTCGGGTTTGCATGATATGATTGGTGACTTGTTCATTGCCTTCAACAGTGCTGGTCACTCAGAGAATATTGTTGTCCCACCACTTACAGAAGATGTAGCATGGTTTCGTTTGGTTGATACATCTCTTCCTTTTCCAGGATTTTTCGCCACGGATGGTGTTCCTTTGAAGGATGGATCAGTTACATATGAGATGAAGTCTCACAGTTGTGTATTATTTGAAGCTCGGAGCCTGTAATTGAAGTCCATTCACATATGTTGTCAAACCATATTCTTCGTAAGGAGTTTGCATATAAAGGTCCCATTATGTAAATGAGTGCTCCAATAAAGTATGATCCTATGATACTTCAGTCACAAATATATAAAATTCAAAAGCACCCTTTATATGTTGTGTTGTCTACATATATACACGCTCCCGTATTCAAACTTCCAAGTAGCTCTATAGACCAAAGTTCCTTGGTGCTTCTTATGAGATCAGTAGCAGAGGGGTCTTCTGAAAATCAATTGGTTGTGGTTTCATATTCTTGGTTGCTTATGAACTTGGCTACTACATATTTTTCGTCTTCTTTTCTATGTTTTATTCTGAAAAATTGACTAAAGTATGCCATCAGATGATTGCAACTGTTTCTGGTTATGGTGATTCATAGCTTTCTATTGTTCTAATATAGTTGAACGGCTGTTTTCGTCGACATTTCAAAGAACTTGGTTTCCTATGTGCTGTCTTAGTCAATTGTTAGTTGA
>CAIGRF010359561.1:30671-43036 GCA_903798235.1 Fraxinus ornus | reverse complement strand
TTGATTTCTAATACTATACACTGACTATTGATCTCTTGTGTGATTTCATGGCCTGGGTGTAATGTTCTTGAGTGAACCGAGGGTTTTGAAGAGGAATCTTGAATCTGTGATAAAATCTAGGGCTTGTCTGAGTGTCCATAACTAGAAATCTTACCTGGGGCTTGATTTGAGTTCAACTGTGGTTGTTCTTAAGGTTTGAGGAGCTGAACTGAGGAGGCACGATCTGCGGGTGTTTCGGCCAGAATCATAAAACTACGGTTCCTTCCCTTTTCCTTTTAAAGCTTCTTTAGTGATAGGCTTTACAGATTAATGTTCTTGCAATTCCGGTTTTGATTGTGGTTGATTACTGCATTTTATTTCTCAGTTTGGATTTGTTCAGTTTATGTACTGATTATTTTCGTAGTTTTAGTGATTCCATAATTTCCAGATTCTGATGATTTTATGTTCTGTCAATTGTTCAGATTTATGTATTCATGTTTTTGCACATATAGTTTTAATTGAGTATTTGAGCTAATTGTTTAATCTCCTTCCAACAGAAAATAGAAAAAATTTAGGTTTAGGTGTAAGATTATTTTATTATAAGAATATATGGTTGAAAATGAATTTTTAGAAAATGGGGTCGAAATTTTTACATTACCCTGCGAATTATTCCCTTTTTATTATTTTTTTTCACTTATTACATAGTTTTATTATCCTTCAAAAACATTTTTCTTTTCCTTCTTAAACTTCCAAGGGTCCGTTTGACTGCGAAGGTGGAATTTTGATGAAAAGAAAACGAATTACAGAGAATTGAATTGCTTAGAATTTGTTTTAATGAGAATTGTAATTAATTGTATTTGATTGATATAATATTCCACCTGAAAAATGTTGAAAGTTTGGTGTTCGTTTGGCTTTATTTTTCATGAAAATTGTCCATTAAAGTGATATTTTTTTTTACAATTGAGTCTAGAATTTGTTCCAATTGTCAAAAAAAAAATTAAAAAAAATTACCATACGGAATACCATTCGTTTGACTTTGTTTTGTATGGAAATTGTCAATAAAAATGATAATTTTTTTTTACCATTATATCTAGAATTTTTCTCAATTACAAAAAAAAAAAAAAAAGGGCTGAAAAATCAAAAACCACCAAAACAAATTCATTGATTGCAAGGAAAAGAGACACGTGAGTGTAATGGTTGGAAAACGAATTCCAGGTAAAATTTTTGCAATCAAACGTGTAAAAAGTATGAAAATATTTTCCATGAAAAATTTGTAGCATCAAACGGGGCCTAAGAATTCATTTTGTCCTACGAAAATATGTCATCCCTCTTAATATAGAAAATAAGTGTTTTGTACAAACTCTTATCATGTTATCTATATCATTTAGGTTGGGAATTTTTCGAAAACAGCCTGAGTTTCTTTCAAATACTTTTAAAGATCAATTCACCAAAAATTGTACTGGGCGATATTATTGAAATATTCCTATGTCTCCACTAAATAACATATATATTGAAATAAATACATAAATTGGAGATCAATTTGAAGGAATAAACAAATTCATTATTGAATATAATGACATGTATGAAGACGTTGAATTAAAGGTGGTAGTGGCCATTTTGCACGATGGAGTTTTCTTGATACTTTTGTTTTAAAATGCCTGTTATTGATATGATTTTTGCAGTGCAAACATTTAGAATTAGATTTCCAGTGGCTTTCTAATAAAATAAGTTAATGCTCGATTTTGTATAAACAACTAAGTAGCATTAAGAGATACCACAATCTCATTGCCTAAGCTCTAAAGTTTTAGGTATCATACCATATTTATAATGCACCATTAAATTCCCCCTGTCGGAAATTACCAAGAAAAAACAGAGATTTTTTTTTTTAGAAATGTCCAGTACAACAATATGCTCTTCTTGTTAATATCATTATAAAGATAAAAATAATATTTGTTTAGGTGCGTGAAGTGTACAACGTTAGGCAAATAATTAATAAGAAAATTAAAATTTATATCTATTATATAGTCATGTTCATTACTATGTACTGAACATGTCTAAATAGACCTCATAAATGTTTCACGATAAACTTATTCAGGCTCTAAAATATGGACATTTCGTAGTTCTTTTAGAATTCTAGTCTAATTTATTATATAATGGATTATTGGATGAAACTCGATGAATAGAAGTGGAATTGAAATAAATAAGCGAAAATGACAAGATCCAAAGTTTGGGGACTAAAGTGCAAATACTCAAAAGTTGTGTCGGACCTCACGATGAAGATTCGAGAATGCTATGAGTCAAATGGATGCAATTAGAAATTAAAAAAAAAAGAGTGAAATATGATCAAAATATTTTCACAAATAAATTTTCAACTGCACAAAGATGTTTCAGATTTTAGCTCGAGATTGAGACCTATTTTTGACTTAGTAAATATTCGAATTGAAAAACAATTATTTCTAGTAAAGTTGTATCTCTTTGAATTATCTTTACAACCCAATTTGAACCGCCTTAATCGGATATTGAGAGAAAAATTATGATTAAAATACTAAAGGATGTGCAGTGTTGAAAATCTTCTCGAAAGCCGGTGCCACTGCGCTACAACTATTTTCAGAGAGGTGGCGCCCTTTGGGCATCGAGGCGCCATCGAGGCATCCACATGCGCATTTTTTAACCTGTTTTGAAACCTATAAAAACTCTACATCCGATATAATAAATACAAGAATGGAGGCACTTTTAGGAGGTTCCACACATTGAGAGGCACGAATTGAAAATTAGAGAAAAAATCAAAAGGGAGAAAAACAACAAATCAAAAGCTAGTATTTGGAATCAAGATTGGAGGCAAGAAAAGGAACATGGTGCAAGATTAATCCACTTGTCCACATATCAATTCATAACCGGGTGATATATTCCAATATGGTAAATTGTTTTTCTTCATACATTACGAGTAACTAAGTTTTTCATTAGTGCGAACAATGTAATCGAATTAAGACCCTTTATTTTTATTTTTTTCAAGATTCAAGTGTTTTTATCAATGTTCTAAAATGCGTAATGCGTTGTGATGCGTCGAGGTCGAGAATCAAGAATCACAAGTTTAAGCGTGTCAATGCGGAGAATATGCGTCATAATGCGTTTCGTACATTTAATATTATTTTAATTATTTTTAAGGTATTAAATATATTTTTATATAAAAAATAGATTTTTAATATATCATAAAAAAAAGGGGATTAGGCGGGATAATGTGCCGCCTAAGCTTGCCTAATCTCGCCTATGCGCGCGCATTACCGCGCATTTTTGAACCAAACGTATTTTTACACTCATGGCCGAATTCGACGCGTTTTTACCACGCATCGCGCCTAGGCACGCCTAGGCGGCGCATTTTCGCATCTTTTAGAACATGGGTTTTTATCATATAAGTGTTGATTTTATTTATGTATTTAATACGTTGAATTATTTGATCGCTAATTCAAGAATTTTGTGAATCTTTTTCGAAACGATAAGTGAATTTTAGATTTAGACCACATAGTAAAATTCGATAATATTGTGGTTTGACCCAAATTCTAGTGGATATTGAAGTCTAAATTGGAGTGATTTTGAAGAGATTAAAATTATGGACCGAAAGAAAAAGTCACCGCATTTTCGCTAGCCTGGGGCTAGCTAGCTGCTCGAGTGATCTCGGTGGAAAACAACCACAGTTTGTCGCTCGCCTGTCGCTCGAGTGACATGTTTATCCGGCCTAAACCCGCTTCGCTTTCTAATGCGTTTTTGGACTTCTATTATTCTACAACTTGTTCCTTATGGTTTATATATATATGGGTCACGACTTGTAATATAAATAATCATCATAACATCAAGAGAATTGAGAGAGAACATTCTTGAGAGCCTATATTTCAATTGAGATTATTGAAATCTTGATATTGTAAACACAAAACTATTGATTATAGTGGATTCTCCTCCTCTAAATTTCTTGTGTTCTTATTTTTTTCATCTTTATTTCATTATCGTCATTATCTTGTGATCCAAAATTCATAACAGATAATATTGTATAACATGTAGAAATACCTATATTAATTATTGCGGTCATTATATGAATTCTTAGAATTAATATTTCGTTTAACTAAAGTTTATTCACATAGAGATATGTGATTTAATTAGTTAAATAAGTTTAATGAGAAATTGAGATGCAAAAATTGAATACAATAAAAGAATTTGATCGAATAATACATTAAACTATGAATTTTGAATTAAGATTTAAAGATGATCAATAGATGAAATTCTTAAGTCATAATATCTCATTTATATTTAAATTTTAAATCGATCTTTGTGTGCATCCCGCTATTTTGAAGTAGTTAAATAAAAAATTCACAACAAATCACAAGTTTGTTTATTTTCATCAAATAGTAGTGATAGGTTGTAAACTAAGCATTAAAGTATAGTTCTCGTGGGAACGATAATTCGAACTCAAATGTCAACTATATTATTTGTTATGATATCGTACACTTGTGGTATAAAAAACGCATCATTTCATAGACAAGAATATATAAGTGTTGAAACATATGTACAAATAGACCTCAGAACTATTTAAGAATCAAGAACGATGATGAGGGCAGCGAAGAGAGGCAGCTGAGTGACTTTTGAAAAAAATAAATAAACCGAGAATGAATCGTAGGAAAAATAAAGATGTGATTTGGTGAAAGAAAAAAAAAATCATAAATCCTACTATAAGTATAGACTATTTCAAAAATAAGAAAACAACTTTTAGATTTCAAAAATCAGATATTTGACATATACATACATATATATATAAATTAGAATGTTCATTTTTCAAATTATTTTACGATCACAATTCAAAAACTTTGTAGGTCACAATTTGTTCTCGGTCACAAATTGATAGGTCACGTATTTTTATTTGGTCACAAATCACAAATTTTATATGTCACGACTTATTTTATGGTCACGGTTCAAAAATTTTATAGGACAATTTTTTTATCGATCACAGATCAAAAATTTTATAGGTCACGAATTATATCGAGGTCACAAATCTGAAATTTTATAGGTCACAAATTATTTTATTGGTCACGGATCAAAAAAATTATATGTCATAGGTCACGTGTTTTCAAATTTATTGGTCACAGGTCACGTGTTTTCAAATTTGTTGGTCACGTGTTTTCTTTTAAAGTCAACAGTTCAATAGTTAGGTCACAGACTCCAAAAAGAACTACCACTGTCGTTGACCCCGCCACAACACCATCCAGTCAGATCCATCATCATCCTCGCCACAACACCACCCAGTCAGATCCACCATCGCCGCCACCACCTCACCATCATCGCCAGCAGCTCCACCACCCAAATCACAACCACCACCACTCAAACACCACCAACAAATCAATCCCCCCACCAACACCTCACGAGCTCCATCAACATCTCGCCGCCGCGGCCAATATCACAAACTACCACCAACAAAAACACCTAACAACACCATCGAAGTTGTCGCCACCTCCACAGTCAAATCTCCACCTCACAACCATCACAACAACCACCACCACAAAAACCATCACAACAACCACCACCTGCACCTACCCAACACCACAACTCACGACAAAACAATACTCGCTACGTTTACTCGTCAGATCTACAAAACTGTCTGCAAAAATCGCCTCTATAAAACCCTAAACTGCTTCCAGCATTTCGGATTTTTGTTTCATCACTCTGGTTCGAGACTTCGAAACCATCAATTTCCATTGTTTTAAGATCTTGTTCCACTCAAATCTTGTTCCCTGTCTGCGGATTCTTTTGCATACAATCCACACAAGGTTGGGCTGCCGACAGAGAGGGGAGGCGTCGCCGGTGAGGATGGGTAGAGAGAGAGAGTAGAGGAGGAAGGAAAATAGAAATGAATTTTGTGATGAAATTGATTAGGGTTTGTGAGGGTGGGTATGTAAATTAAATTAATTTTATAATATTATTAATATTAAATTAAATATAAAAAACCTGTATCTAGATCTAAAATATCTAATTTTTGAAAATTAAAACATTAAATCTGATTTTAGAATTTGAATATCCAAAAGTAGGAAAATGAATAATTTCCACTTTAAAAAAAAATAGGGCACAAAAGCAGAAGTCAATATTCGGGTAAAATATGGAGATATTCAATTTGGGCTTAGTTAATGGGCCTTTTAATGAACATTATTATAATAAGTTTGGATAAAAAAATATTTTTATTTTATTATAACATTACCAACGAGAATGCTATATTTGAATGTTATAAAATGTATAAAATGTTGTAGTGCTTGTAATGGCATTAATACAGGAAGTTAGACCCATCAATACTTGCAATATAATATTTATAACACTTTTACAGAGATTATATGCTTCGTTAAAACCTTATTTGGAAATCCCTTGCGAGAAAATTTTATTCAAGCGATAGTATTCTGTTTATTCACAAAGAAAATGACTCATTCAAGTGACAGACAAACGAAAAACTAAAACTTAGTGAAAGGTCGGGTCATAGAATGGCGTCGAGTCAGCTAGGCTCAACGATTGAGAGATGCAAAACGAATGTTATATAAAAACAATACAAGGAATGCACTTTCTAATTTAAAACACTAAAAAAAAAAAAACAAGAAGAAGCTAAATATTAGTTTAACTAGTTCTTAAAAACATATTCTAACATTAGCAAAAAAAAAAAAAAAAGGAGCATTCTATTAGAAAACTCAAATTACAGTGTGTAACATTTTTAATTAGAAAGTGACAAATAATACCACTTTCTTAAGAAGAACCTTAATTCTTATCCAACACAATAAATTAATATCATCCCCTAAAGTTCCTTGTATGTACATTCTACTGGGAGTTGGGACGACGATTCCAAAATCATTTTAAAATATATATATTAATTATCATTTTCTAATTTGTTACCATAATAGATGAAGGCAATAATTCTATCTATATGAGTAAAAAATATAGAGATTTATACATGATACCCGAGTAAGCCATCGATATTAGCCTTTATTTGACAAACTTATAAATGGTTTATAAAGAAAAATAGTAATGAATCCCACAAAATGTGTAGATAATAATCAGTAGTAATTATGAATGTGTGATCATTTATAAATTTGTATTCTAACATAGGCTTACACAGTGTGATATTTTAATTAAACGCACAACTTAATTCACGTCTGGCACAAAATAGTATGGAATAAATCTAAATATCAGTTTAAAATTTGGACCTTTCTACACTTACAAAATGGGTGGTGGATGGGTAATTTCACAGACACTCACAATACAGGGTGGGGATGGGGTTTTTTTTTTCATTTTTTATTCTGGTGGACCCTACACACGTGAGGGGGTGTAAAATTTCTACGAAAAGTTTTTCTGTACACTTGGAATAATCCTTAAAATCTTTATATAAGCATTTAGTAAGCTTAAGAAAAATGTTCTTTAAAAAGGCAAAATTACATAACGTGTGTAACCTCTCAATTAAATAGTGTCATAGCATGTCAATATATAATAAAAACAAATATCATAACAATACTAGAAATAAATAACTAATCCATGCAAAATCATCAAAAAAATTTAAGCAGCCACCAGAAAAGCAAAAGCCAAACACCAAGAATTCCCAATCCAAATGGGCTTTAATTAAGGCCATGTGTGCGTATGGCCTGCTTATGCAGAAACAGAAGCCGAATGGCTTGAGCCATGCGGGGTCATGCTTCAAAAAAAAAAAAAAAAACAGTTATGGCTGGTTTTTTAGTTTAATTCTTCAGGTTTTTTTTATGAAAAAACTGAACTTCTCATGAAAAATTGGTACCATTTCGTGGGATGTGAATTGAAACCTATAAATAGGCGATATATTTCAATAATACATAAATTAAATCTTCAATCAAAATTCATATATAATGCCATGCATCATTTCAATTCAATCGCACGTTCAAACTTTTAGTGTTCCCAAGTTTTTGGAAGAAAACACAAGTGCTCAAGTGTTCTTCTCCTTAAAGGCCTGTTACATTTGCCGGTATATTCATTTAAGTAGGGGCGGAGCCAGCCTGTCGAATCAGGGGGTCTCAGAGTTGAAGGGGGCCCTCGAAATTTGTTTTTTGAAACATTATTTGTTAAAATGAGGGAAGTTGACATTTTGTGATGGAGAAAGGAAACAAAGGTACATTATTAACAAAAAAAATCAAGAAACGTATATAAAAAAGTATTAATTTTTAATTTGGCAAAATCATACTTTATTATAAGCGTTCCTTTCGAATTCTCATACTTTGATAACGTTGTATAACTACATCATCATCAATCTTGTCGAATACATCCTTCTCAATATACACAAGCAAGCTATCATTTATTCGATTGCGCAATCGATTCTTAACATAATTCATTATAGAAAATACCCTCTTTACCGTAGCAATAGCAACTGGAAGAATTAATGTCAATGTCAAAAGCTTGTATACTAACAGGTATACTTCATTTTTTTTGTTACAACCAACTTTTATATTTGGATTGGTAGGATTTAAGCTTTTTATTCATTTGAGGACAAAATGGTGAATACAAAAAGTAAAATTTTAAAATATAAAAAAAATTGTCAAAAAATTGGGAGGGGGGGGGGTCCGGGTCCCCCCCAGGACCCCCTGCCTCCGCCCCTGCATTTAAGTACTCGTATAATCCTAGAAAGGGCAATAATTTGACGGCGATAATTATGTGTTCAAGCCTATTTTTATTACAGTATTCTTGCTACCATTATCTTGTTGTCTTCTTCCATTCTTTATATTTATTCCAGCATGAAGAGATGGGAAAATAAGAAAATTTTAAGATAGAAACTGAAGATTAAATTGACACCCCGAAATTTAAACATTTACACTGCGAAAAGTTGGAATCCCGAAAATTAAAAACTATGAAGAAGAAATAAATTTTATCATACTACTTGAAAATAGAGATGAAGAGTTTCTGATTCTTGGCAAAATTGAAGGGGAAACTTAGAAGAATTTTGTCGTAATCTTCTAATAAAAGTTGATTTTAAATGTATGAGAAAGAATTGAAGCATGAAAGAAGAATAGCATGGTTTTGGCTGAGGTTCAGGAGGTTTGTAATCGATCATTTAAATTGTTGATTTTGACGGTTGTTACACCTCAAAATCTTCGAAGGTTCCATTTAAGCACCACCAAGTAAGCTAAGGCCACCTAGAACTTTGACGTAATACCACATGGCAACCACATGGCAAATGCAAGTGATCCTCATTCCTAATCCTGATAATGAGTGAGGTCGTTGACCCATTAAACCTTGCCTTCGACAGTATTAAGTCATCCCTCACCTTCATCATGTAAGCTTTGAACACTGGTCGAACCCCTTGATTGTCGGAAGCTTTATCTAAGTAATGTCGACTGGCGAAGGCCATTGAATTTGTGATTTTTGAAACAAAGGGCAGGCAAATTGGGAAAGAAGAATTCTACATGGAGACTATCTTATTAGATGGGATCCTTGGAGATTAAGAAAAAATTTAGAAAATCATTTCATAAAAGGTAACTTAGTCCCTGTTTGTCATCTATTTTATCAAACTCTGTTTGTTACAATAAACAATCTCCACCACATATTCACTCAATAAAATATTCTACACAAACCAATAATATTACTTTAATTTTTAACCACACATTCTCCAAAAAATACTATTCATTACTCTATTTTTCTCCCATTAATGGGAGACAAACACACCCGTAGTCCTATAAAACAAATGTAACAAAGGGAATATACCATAGCACAACCAAGACTCCAAGGATCAACTACAATGTGACACGTGAAATTAGGGTTACAACATCTTGACCTAATTCTACTAGGACTATATCTCTATAAATAGCCATGAACGGGTAAAGACTAAGGTTCACATTATTCTAAATATAAACTATAGCCAAATTCCTTTATGATTGTTTCTCCCATGTCCAATCCTCTATATACTTGTTTTAATGGTGGATTTGATCATTGGAGTGCCACGATCACATGCCATTTTCTTGATGTGGTGATTTTGACGTTTAACAATTTGTGTTCGAGTGTGCATGTAATATACAATAGGTGGAGACGTGACGGGAGGTATATTAACAAAATAATTGTGTATTTGTCTAATTGCCCAAAAAAAAAAAAAAATCTTTAACGTAAAATTTATGCTTCGAGACATATGGATGATATGGATTCTATTTCTGTTGTTAAGCATTTCCAGATTGGCCCATAAGAAAATTTTTAAGCAATATATATAGTTCTGGGCTGCTGCCCAAAAACATGAATCAAATTGATTGAAACATTTACCAAATTTGAATTAGAAAAAGGGATAGGTACCCTCATAATATAAACTATTTTTTTTTTTTTTTTAAGAATTAGAAGTATACTGAGAATATGTCGAAAGTCCCAAATATTTTAAAATTTTCATTTCAAAATTGTTATACAAATATAATATTGTTAAAAACTCTTCCTCTATAAGTCAAACATCATTTGGAGAAAGATTATTAAGGTGTGTTTGATGGTTAGCATGGAATAAGTTTTAGGCAATTAATTATTTGCATGAAAATTGTCAATTAAATGTGTTTGATTAACTTAATTTTCAATTTTAAAAATATTGTACTTTTCCATAAAGTTTATTTTTTGGAAAGTCTGAATTGCTTAGAAAATATAAATATATCCCCATAAAGAAAATATTTCTCTTGGTTTTTTAGGAAAACATGGTCACGTGACCAATTTTTGAAAAATAATTTTCATGAAGAAAATATCAATCAAACACTCAAAAAATAAAAACTTTGATGGAAAATAAACATTTTTCATGAAAAATAAAGTCCATCAAAGACACCCTTAAGAGTAATTAGCAGAAAAACGTCCATACCGTTTGCATGCATTGCTAAAATAGTCCATATTGTTTTAAGTTTGACAGTTGCACCCTCATTTCAAACATTTATTGCTTAAATGGTCCTTTCCATCACATTTTGTTAATTCCACCGTGAAATAAATACATGGAATTCACTCATATTATTTGAAAAGGTAAATTAGTCAAGTCACTATATATTTTGGGGGAAAAATTCTTGTGTATACTAAACTAAATTGCTTAGTTTTATCGGGGCCATTCATAAAAATAAAAGGAGAATTGGAACCCTACAAAATCCCCAAATTGAATAAGCCACACTAAACCCCACTTTTCCAAAAGAATTATACTACTTGTACATAAAAATGGTACACAAGAAATTATATAAAATGATAAAGAGGGAAAAAATTTGATGATGAAAAAATTAATTGTATTTTAAATCAATAAATGGTAAAGTGTCATTTAATATTATTTAATCCCTTATTTAAACCTTTATATACACAACAACAAGATCATTTCCAAAATTCTCCAAAGGGAAGAAGCCACCCCTTGAACCCACTCCACTCACTTTCCCACTGCTATTCTGACACCGACAACTTCAATGTCGATGCTAGTAAGTTTTATTTTCAATTTTTGAGATGGGTTGTGGTTTTTTATAAATCGATTTTACTCCGGGTGGTCGACCCTTTTTGAATCTATCAACTAATTCCTGAGGTTTGTATTGAAAAGGAAAATGGCTTTTATAATTATTGGCTTTAGGTTTCAAACTAATTTTCTACACTCAGTGAATTGGATTGGCAAGGCAAATATTTGAGTGAAAGAAGGTTTTGAAAGATGCTATTACTGAGCATTCAGTGTGGTATGATAGGGAGATCAAATATTTGAAGAATGATGCTAAGAGGTTGAGAGCTACTTGTAAACAAACATGCTCATAGGTTTTGTATGCAACAAATTAAGCTTCGAAATTAAGACTATCAATGGTGTTCATAGTTGTAGCATGGTGTACAAAAATAGGAGGGAGTATGCAGATTACGGGCAATGAAAAGTTCCAAGTCAGGTACAACATTGGAACCCTAAATGCAGTGGATATCAAAGCAAAAACGTGCCTTATCGAGCTTGGCAGTTTACTGTGATCCCTTATTGCCATGTGATTGCATCCTTAATCTCAAGGGGAATGAAGGCTATTGACTACATAGATGACATCTACAAGTAGGCAATGTATGTTAGAACGGCAATTCCAGATTTATCCTTTCGAAACCAAAAAGGCCGAAAGACCAAAGAAGGCAAGACGAAAGGAAGCTAATGAACGTGAAGGTATAGGCTCAACAAGTAATGCTGAGGCATCTTCAAGCAATGCTAGGTTATCAACAGCAAATGCAGGCATGGTGGAGTTGAAGATGAAGAGCAAGAAGTGTGGCCAAACAGCTCACAACTGTTAACAAATATAATCTTATTTTGTTTTATTGTTTATTAAGGGTAGAATAGTCTTTTAGTTTCCTTTATTTTAGACTATATATAGTCTCTTTATATTTAGGTTTTGTATTCACTTTTCATTATG
>CAIGRF010359561.1:15866-29823 GCA_903798235.1 Fraxinus ornus | reverse complement strand
TTTATTAAGGATAGAATAATCTTTTTAGTTTCCTTTATTTTAGACTATATATAGTCTCTTTATATTTAGGTTTTGTATTCACTTTTCATTATGTAGAATTAATAAAACCCTAGCCTCCTTTGTTTCTTTTTCTTTTCTTTGAATTGTTTAACAACAACGAGAGACCTGCAACACTTTGCCATCACCAAATGCCACCTAGGGATGTAGGGATACCCAAATAATTTTTAACTTCTTAAAATTCAGACTGCTGTAATTGTTTTTTTATTGATTTTATCAATTTTTGTCTAACAGCTCAATGCAATATACATAGGAGTCAGTTTAGCATATCAGAAATATTGAGATCATGTTTGGTTGGTTAAAAATGTAATTATATATTTTGTGGCAGGTTAATTTATTTTTTTTACTATAGTATTTTGTATCTAATATAGCAGGTTAATATTGAGAACTTGTACTACATAGCTTCTTAATGATTGTTTGTGCCAAGCGGTTAAAGGATAAGGAATGATATTAGCCGACAACATTTTGAGCTGATGTCTAAACTTGTAAATTACATCAAACCATAAGGATGATATTCACCAAAAAACTTTTAGAGAGGAAGAGATATAGTGACTTGACTTACTTACCCTTTTCAAATAATCCGAGTGAATTCCTTGCATTAATTTCATGGTGGAATTAACGGAACGTGGCGAAAAGGACCAATTCCACAAGAAAGGTTTGAAATGAGGGTGCAAATATCAAATTTGAAATGATGAGGACTATTTAAGCAACGAATGCAAATGATAGGTACATTTTTGCCAATTACCCCACCCTAGTGGTGGCTCGGCTCGACCCATATACCCATGAGCTCTGCTGGTGCTCATTTGTAAACGAGCTCAGCACGAGCTCGTCCTTTTTTATTAGAATAAACCTTTTTTTAAAAAAAATATAAACCATATTTTTGACGTCGTGGGCTTGGCTCGCCCACGAGCCGCTCGTCAAAACACGAGCCGAGTAGGCTCTAGGCGAGCCGGCTTGCTCCGCTCGTGCTCGTGCTCGTGCTCGTGCTCGTGCTCGTGGCTGGTAGTGGCTGGTTTTTTACGAGCCGACCCCTACCCCACCCTTAATGTCAAAAAGACAAAACTACACAAGATGTCTAACTTTTGGATATGGTCATAGTTTCACCCTATATTTTTGTTTATTGATATTTAAGTGTTCAACCTTCTTCTTTAGGTGCGATTTCATCCATGTTAACATTTTCTGTCACAATGAGTGTCAAGAGCACAAATTTTCTTTCAAACTCACGTAAGAAAAAATAAATATGAAAATTCCATCTTATCCCTACCCCATCTGAATAACGCCCTACCTTTGTAGCCCCCACCTCGATGTTGCCAATACCACTATAGAATGCAGTTCATGTAATTTTGTCAAACAACACGTAACAAAAGGTTGTGGACGGGAGAAAAGTTGATCGATTGACCGGATAAGTTCACGAAATTGTCTTTACATCAATTTTTGCATATGTTTAATATTTTGTTTAACAAGAATGAGATTGGACATAAGAATAAATTAGAGAAGGATCAAATCTTTAAGGTTGAACTTGAAGGGAACAGTTCTAATTTTTAAAATTAATACCCGTTTGATTCACATTATTTTTTTCAACCACATATTCCTCATCACATAACTTCAAAAAAATACATTATCTCATTTTAATATACACCAAATATAAAAAAGTAAAAACGAATGAAAGAGAATCGTTGTGGGTCCCACAAGCCAGAGCAACGAGAAGCACACATTTATACCATGAGCTTGTCAACCTCCAAAAGGTTCCCAATTGTTGCATGCTTGCCACATGTCCTATCAGATATAATTTTATTTTTAATAAATTCCCCTTTGCCCCTCAAACTATAGTCAATCTACATGATGCACCTCAAACTTTAGTGATTGTATTTTAAAGACCATTTACCCATTCTCATGATTAAATAAATATATGAAAGAGTATTGCAATTTACATACACAAGAGATTAAAAGGAAAACCATATTAATTTCTTCTTATTTATTAAATTTCTTTTTTAATAATTTAATTTCATTATTACATGACCAATTAACATCTCGAATTGTAACTAACTTTTTAATCAGCTTGAGATAACATAATTTTAGAATCGTGTAATAATAAACCAATGATGTGTTAAGCAAATGAGTAATAGTAATTTAGGAGCACAATAAAGTATGTAACTTTTTTGTTATATGAAATCATTTTTATGAGAATTTATGGGTTGTACATTAAATAATTACAAAATAGAAGGCGTGAATAACAATAATTACAAAATTATTGGTACAGTTTTAAGTCAGTCTCCAACCTTAAGAAAAGAGCAACTTAATCCCCAACCTTATATTATTTTTGAATTTATGGAGTCATGTTATTTTTGAACTCATATCTGGTATTCAGAATTTGCCACGATTTGAAATAGTTCTTGACTCCTAAATATACAATTAGTAAACACCAAATCGATAAAAAAATCTAATCAAGTTGTGATTATAGCTTCGCTCCCCAACTTTTTTTGGGGTTCAACACTAACTTAAGTACATGCTTGACAACGCTTAAAGTGTAATTTAAGCTAATCAAATATACTTTTCATCAATATATTTTGTATGATTTACAACTGTCACTTATTATCTGTTGACGTCGAAAATTGTATTTACAAAATCCAAGCCAACTTAGAATGTAAATGAAGATTTTTACTGATAATGACTTGTATTTACAAGTCATTACCATTAAAAATCTTCATTTACATTCTAAGTTAGCTGAAATTTTGTTCATACGATTTTCAGCTAACTTAGAATGTAAATGAAGATTTTTACTGATAATGACTTGTAAATTACAAGAGTAAACTACAAATGTTTTCCTTTGTTTTTGCCAAAGGAGATGTTTGAAATCTCAAGTGTTTAGAATCATCTCCCTTTTTGAGGATACCTTCATTATTTTTATAGTGAGAGAAAGGCATGACCTTAAATACCCGACCTTAAATTAGCATGAGTTTAATGCATATAACAAACTGTATTTAATGAGGTCGGATTACCCCTAGATCGGTGCTCGTCTTGGTGAGGTTGCAGGTCGGATTACCCCCCAGGTCGGCGCTCACTTTGGTGAGGTCACGGTCGAATATCAACATTATCCATAATAACCCGCACTTCATATTTACTAAATTTTAATTTAAACACTCACAAACATGCTTTAAATTAAGAAATAAAACCTAACTTTATAAAATTGAACATGCGAATGCCACATGATTACCTCGAAATTGAACACTTTGTGTCTTCGAGGATTGGATTTACACGATGAAACATTTGGGAGCAACTTTCTATTTTTTAAAGGTTAAAGACCAATATGATAATAAAACAGATTGGGCACCAATTGTGCAATTTCCAATAAAATAAACTGAATAAGCATTCGCTTGTTCCTTGTAAGAATAAAAAGAAATGAAAACTCATTTCTCTCTCAAAACCTTCCGTTACGTCCCTCTTGTTTTACAGCTCTCTTCTTCATTTCTCTCTAACATCTTCCACACACACACACCTTTATGTAACCAAGGATTGAAAGGTGTATATGCAATTTTAATTATAGGGATATATACAAAAATTGCAAAAAGTGAACCTGTTTAATTCTCGAATAAAGTTAATGGACTCCGTCTGCTCATTCGGCGGTGGGTCGTCGGACTCGGCCTTGGACTTCGCATTTGCGTTCAATGATATCAACTTTTCGGATCGAATTCTCCGGATCCGGATACAACCCGACTCACCCAGCTCCAAGCCCGAACCGGTCGAGAACCTCTCAGGTTGGGCTCGAAACCGCAAGCGCCGACGGAATGATCATCTTAACACAGCTATTGGTACCAATTATTGTTAAAGTTGTTATATGTATAATTTGTTTATTTTTCGCCTTCAAATTCTTTTGGCAAATGAGATTTTGATGGTGTTTGATTTTGGTTGTGAATCTTTGGATATGGTGTTGGGGTCTTTAGTGTTAACAGGTTTTGTGGGTTTTTGTTTAAGGTTGTGGATTAGGAGTTTTCTGAATTTCTTGTTACAGAAAGGATTTTGGGGAATTATTGATGGTTATAAATTATCTGTTTTTCTTGGAAAATATATTGTGTGAACAAGATTTAGTTTTTAAGGAGCTTTGTCTGCAAGTCTTGGAACTTGATATGATTATCTGTTTGTGATGAATTGATGTTAATTTTTATCATCAAGAATTCGAGATTTAGAATTAGGGCTTTGCTGCATGTACACGTAAAAATGGAATAGAGATGCCTGTGTAACAAAATATATTTTCTTTTCTTTATCCCTTGTTGATGGGAAATTTGTGATCCGGCATGGCAATTTTAGCGTAATTGGCTGAATCGGGAGCTTTCGGTTGCACCTCTTTTACATCCACACGTTCTGCTTCAGAATCACTTCTAAAGTTGGTTGTCTATGTACATCTTCATCACTAGTTTTGTATTGACTCCAGCATACCTGTGCACTCTGGCTTTCTTACAAGGATTGCAAGAGTGTATTTAGCTCCATATGTTGGATTCTCCTTTCCTCGTGTTTTGATCACCATCATCCTGTATCGTTCTATATATGAATCCTTCTTGTACTTATTCTCACATGTTGCTGGGTAGCCCTTTTCTTTTCACTGCAAACATGGTTGAATTGATGCAACATTTTGATGTTGTCTTGTACAAAGTTGAATTGATATTTTGTCAAGTTTGTGGAAACGGACTTTAAGGATAACACAGGGATATGAAATGGATTTCTTAAAATTGATCATTGATGCAGGCCATACTATCAAGATTTTTTTCCCCTCAATCACATGTCGGTCAATAACTGGTAATTAAATCTTTGTCATAAAATCTATAGACTCTCTCTCTCTCTCTCTCTCTCTCTCTCTCTGTGGGGTGGGGCTGGTTTGGTGGGGTGGTCTTTGTTCCAAATGGATTTGTTTTCTCCCATTTCCTGAGTGGAATTCTGATTTATTTCGCTAACGTGACCAGTTTACATATAGTTGCTTATAACAACTGAGGTGGGGCCAAATACGGGTTAACATGTAAATTTAATCTATATATTTTAGGTCTTCTATGTCTAGTGGTGAGAATTTCTGATGCTTGCTTAATTAATTATGCCAATTGTGAACTTCTTTGTTTAGAGGCCACTCATATCTTTTGACAGTTCTTATGAACTGGCATGGATGCTTGCAAGTCATTCCTTTATACACAACATGAAGTTGCTGAGTTAGTCCATTGCTTTATTGAACTGAGCTGCAGCTGTGACCATGCAACGTGAAGAGCAGATTTTAAATTGTAGTATGCCTGATATGGAAGATTATGGAAATCAGGAAGAGGAAATTGTGGCAATGATTGAAGAGACGCCTGCAGTTGTGGAATTGGCTACAAATCAAGTTGGTATGAACAATCTGTTCTTGCTCTATTCTCTATTGTTAAAGAATTTTCTCGACCATCAATTTGAAATTTTCCATTATTTTTCCAAATCTCTGAATGGCACTCTGAAGTATGGCACAGCTTTTTAGTTGATGTCTATAACTCCTCTGCATTCGCCATGTTTCATTAAATTTAATAACTGGAATTTTGGACTCCGTGATAATCCATTTAGTAGGTCTTGTTCTGCATCTTAACAAAACGAATGGGATATTCGTGCAGACGATGAAGTAACTCAGGCCAATGAAACATCCTCAAGTATAGACTGTTCACCTGTTCAAGTGAAGACGATACACATCAGTTCTCCAATTCTAGCCGCAAAGAGTCCCTTCTTTTATAAGGTAAGTTATGTTTAATATGGTTTGTCTCTTTCTTTGTCTACTTCTCAGATGTAGATTTTTCAATGTTTTATCTCCTCTTTTATAGTTGTTCTCAAATGGCACGAAAGAGTCAGAGCAGCGACATATAACCATACAAATCCATGCCTCAGGTAAACATAGATACATATTCTTGCTGCTAATTTGCTGTTCAAAAATAATTTACTTAAATGATTAGATTCTTATTAGGATTAAATGCAGATTGTATTTGCCTATTTATTTCGTCTTTCAGTAGAGGTTTTGAAACTGAAAACTCTCTTTTTGGATACAAAAAAGCTTTCTTTTGGTTTATTACAAGCTATGGAACACGTTCTCTGATCTTTGAATAGGGTCTATGTACATGAAGCAAGCCTCAATTGCTCCGCTCAAATATCTCATCTCTTGAAATGAAATGATAATATTTATCAGTTTCTCGTCCTTAATCTGTTTTAGATACCTGTTTGAATTAATTAATTGAACTTCCATGGCTTGGGTCTCCACTATTGTGAGCAGAAGAAGCTGCCCTCATGGATCTGCTGAACTTTATGTACAGTAATTCTCTACCAAGAACCAAACCTTCAGATTTGCTGGATGTGCTAATGGCTGCCGACAAATTTGAAGTTGCTTCATGTATGAGGTACTGCAGCCGGGTATTGCGGAACTTACCAATGACTTGTGAATCAGCCTTGCTCTATCTGGATCTTCCTTCTACCATTTCAATGGGTGATACGGTACAGCCACTTACAGATGCAGCCAAGAAGTTTCTTGCCGTACGTTTCAAGGACATAAGCAAGTAAGAAATACGGAGTGTTCGCCCATATTTCAAAATCAATGAATTTATATTTGACTTGCCACTGAATTTGCAATCCGTGAATGTTAACTATTATCGAATGTTAAACTGTTTTCTTCTTTACCAGGTTCCAAGAAGAGGTGCTGAACTTACCTTTAGCAGGCATTGAGGCCGTTCTCTCCAGCGATAATCTTCAAGTAGCGTCAGAGGATGCTGTTTATGATTTTGTGCTGAAGTGGGCCCGTACACATTACCCTAAGTTGGAGGAACGTCGAGAAATCTTAAGCACACAGCTCCTTCGCTTCATCCGTTTCCCATGTATGAGTTGCAGAAAACTGAAGAAGGTCCTGGGATGCAATGATTTTGATCCTGAAATCGCTTCCAAGGTAGTACTCGATGCTCTCTTTTTCAAGGCTGAAGCTCCATATCGACAGCGTTCTCTCGTGGCAGAGGAGGCCAACACTTCCTCCCGTCGTTTTCTGGAACGTGCATACAAATATCGACCTGTCAAGGTCGTTGAATTTGAATCGCCTCGTCCACAGTGTATTGTTTATCTAGATCTGACACGAGGAGAGTGTGGTCAACTCTTCCCAGCTGGTCGAGTCTACTCGCAGGCTTTTCACTTGGGCGGGCAAGGATTTTTCCTATCGGCCCACTGCAACATGGACCAACAGAGTTCTTTCCATTGTTTTGGGCTGTTTCTAGGTATGCAAGAGAAGGGTTCAGTAGCTTTTGCTGTCGACTATGAGTTTGCATCAAGAACAAAACCGTCAGAGGAGTTTGTGAGCAAGTACAAAGGAAACTACACCTTCACAGGAGGAAAGGCAGTTGGCTATCGGAACCTGTTTAGTGTCCCGTGGTCTGCATTTATGGACAATGACAGCCCTTACTTCATTGGCGGGATTCTCCATCTAAGAGCCGAGCTTACGATTAAGCAATGAGTTGCCATTAGGACATGTAAGAAGGTAGATCAACTGATACTTTACATATGTAAGTTCAATCCTAAATGTTGAATGTAATCTTTCCAAGTGTTTTTGGAATGGTTCTACTGTTCTAGGAGCTATTATGTTTATACAAGTCTTATTCATTCCCCCTCAAAGGCATATATGATTGGTTTGTTCTTATATACATCTCAGTGATGGGTGAAATAGATTTTGCGAAAAACGATTATATCCAATCTTGGTCACCTTTCACCTTTTCATAACTAAAGTCTCTACCAAATCTTTAAAGTGAAACCATCAAGTTTCATATTCAAAAAGGTTACTATAACACGGCTCTCACTTGAATTTCTTAGATGATGAATTCATGTGAAAACTCTTCTCTTTTATACGCAAGTTGCATATTTAAAGGTGAGTGATGATTGAATTACACCAAGCCTTTATTAAAGGAAGATGATTGATACAGACAGAGAGATGGACATAAAAGATTAACTAATCTAATTCTAATGTGAGTAGGCTCATAATAGGGATTAGGGAATGCCTTGACTCTGGAATCGACGTGCTATCCAAAGCCTTCAAATTTGTGGTCGGGTTAAAATATTACCTATGAGCAAAATGGAAGTGAAAACCTAAAAGAGAAGGAAAGTTTTGACTTCTGACTTTCTTTTACGAGTAAATAAAGGAGAATGATTCATTATCATTATTCTATTGATAATCTCCATAATTTTAGTGCTAAACTGGCTCCGCAAGGAAAGAAAAAACTATGGCGTGCCTTGACACCGCATTTTATGGGGCAAAGTCTCAGTTTCTGTCTACCAGCAACAATATGAAGGAACCTAAATGATTAATTTGGGACCCGAAGATTGAACAAAGTTATGATTGCATCATAGACTTTGTGGAGTCAAATTCTTATCTTGATGTTTTAGCACAATTCTTATTCAAAAAATCAAGATTAACTTATAAAATATATATGAGAGTAGAGACCAATTCTAGGAGACTTTTTGTTGCTACCCACCTAATCCGAGGACTACTACTAGCAAAAGAAACAGAATTTTTTGGAATAATAGCAGATTCTTGATCAGTAGTGTAGGATCTACATTAGGGAAAACTGAGACATCTTCTACACTTACACTTTATGAACACAAAGCACTTGCACTGATCAGCAGATTCTTCAGATTGTACTATATGGGACACAAAAAGAGTTTTCACCTGATCTCATTCATCTTCCTCCAATTCTGTTGTTCCATCCACTGTGTTAGAAGCAGTTTCGACGATGATCTAGCCGCCATTCTTCAAGACCATGCTTTCAAAGCTCTAACCAATGAGCGTCCACATACCGGAGCCCTACACAATGCAAGTCTCCCAGCAAACTTAGCTGGCATTAAGGTTTCAGCTGTCGGGCTCAGGAGCAAAACCTTGTGGAGAAATGGTGCAAATTTTAGTGGTTTTCGTATCCCTCCGAAATCTCTACCAGTGCCTTATGTGAGGAGAATTCTTATTGTGTACCATAATCTTGGCAACTGGTCTTCTTTATACTACAACTTATCAGGTTATTCTCTGATAAGCCCTGTTATTGGATTTATGGTTTATGATGCATCCCATTTGAGCAGCAGAAGCAAAAATTTCTCGAAACTCGAGCTCAACACAATGAGGAAACCTATTTCAATTGAATTTCACACTTCAATGGTCGAAAAAGGCACTCAAGAAAGAGCCAAATGTGCTGCATTTGATGCTTATGAGAAGGTGTTTCTAAGTGAAATGAACTTGCCTAATGTGTGTTACAGTAAAACTTTAGGCCATTTTTCAATAGTCATTCCTAACAAGAATAAGCAGAAGGCGCGGGTTTTGTGGGTTATTGTGTTTTTGTTCGGGTTCTTGGGGTTAATCTTTGTGGGATTGGGTGCAACTGTGGTTGTAAAATCTGTAGCAGAAAGGAAAACTCAAGATATGGAAAAGGAAGCTGATGACGGAGAGTTCCTTGAAACATATTGGATTAATAGCAGCAAAATGCCTCGTGCAGCAGTAACAAGAACTAATCCAGTACTCGAGAGTACGAATCTTCCAAGATGGTCTTGGTATGGTTAAGTTTTTTGTTTGAATTTATTCACTTATTTTGATTGGAATCATTGATTTATATGACTTTTTACGTGAGATGTGAATTATTGGTATGGTAGCATAATCTTGATGGTCAGTAGATAATAGTGTCAAAGGCACATTATTGTGTAGTTTTTCTTAAACGTCATACATATTCACTTCCAAGGTACAATCTATCATTATGCAGCCATTCAATAAGGCCACATCTCTTCATAATTACAGCAATTAATTCATGACTATTGATCTACTATTTGCTTATATCAAGCCGTCGTGATCAAGTCAGGCCAACAATGCCATTCTTTGGTTTGATTTGATCCATAATTTAATTTCATTGACACTTTCTAACTGTCCCGTGTCAACGGGCATAAAGCTTCAATAGCACCTCAAGTCCACCTACACAGAGTATAGAGTAGGCCAGTCGCCTCTACAGCCTCACGGCTTAAAGCCCCTCTCATTCCTAAAAACATCAACAGGGGGAATAACTTCACATAAAATATATTGAAAAAAGATTTGGTACAAGAGTGAATAAAAATCTTGATTCTTGACAGGCAGATTATTTGGTAGCACAAGTAGCTTCTGAAGAGAAGTGCAGGCTAGACAGTTTGAAACTTAAGTGACATAAACCAGACGACACTAAAGCAAAACGGGGATAAATAGACGAGTGTATTTTTGCAAAGAAAACAGATGAACAATCTATATTCAGCCATATAAATATCAGTATAAAGGACAGTTTACATATGTCTTAACAAATTAAGGGGGCGCATGGGATGGGAGAGCTCTCAAACAACATGAAACAGAAATAATATAGCATGCCAATATTATATTTATGCTAAATATCTAAACACTGTTTTCTCCCATCCTAGTCCTACCATGAAAAACTTGAAAATTAAAAAAAGAATGCAAGCAGCTGAACCCATAAATCACCAGATTCACCAAAATGTGAACTTAGCAGAACTACAAATCATTTCCAGCCAAACAAATGATATTACAATAAAGGAATAAAGAAATTGTCAACAAACTAGCAACATCTCCAAAAAGTATAAATCAGGGTTTTTTGGAGAGAGGCAGCAAGCTAATGTGCACAGAATGTGCATTTTAGCAGCAAAATAGTACGAACAACAATCTGAAAAAACCATTTATATTTTGTTAAATCAAATCCCTCATGCTTGACGGTTAGTAGAAGATGTATCCTTCAACAGAATGGCAAGGATACAGGATGCAGAACTTAAAAACGGAAGTCTCAATTTACTTCAGTGCTCCCTTTCCCTATTTAAGTCCATTATAAATTTATAATAGTTCTCAACGGGTCCAATCTCTCTCATACTCTATCATGATTCATAGGGTATTATGAGTGGGAGGGAAGGACATAACTAAAAACTATTAGGGCTGCCATCAAGCTACCCAATAATAGAGTTGGCCCTACACATCAAATATAAATACCAAGATGCTCCTAGGACCAAACTGAATGGACCACAACATACTGTAGATTGCTTTACTTGGTTAGACACAAATCTGTAAACAGAGGGTTTGTTTGAGCCCCATTTTTAGTTATTTTTTGAAGAATGTGTTAGAAGTGTAAAATTATTTTATTGAGAAAATGTGTGGTTAACAATGAGTTTGGGGAAAAAAAGAATGGAGATCAAACAGGGGCTGAATATTATCCAGCTTGGAAGTAAATATTTACCACTTTATTAATTCACTATTAAAAACATTGTTCAATCTGCATAAAAAACAAGTGTCCTTGTACTTCCGTATTCTCTATTAGTAATTTATGAGAGACAAGAAATCATATCAAAGTTCTTACTCATATATGTATAGATAATACTTCAACAGTAAAGAAACTGACATAAACATGATAATCAGTATAAAGGAGCACAGCAAGGAAAAAATGTCGCACAAGACATAAAAAGGCCATGAAGATAGTTGAACATCTCAATTGCAATAGATGTAATTGTTTGAAACAACCATAAAAAATTCGAAAAGGCAAGCTACCCTTATTAACTTCAGAATTAACAATGAGGCTACAAAACCTTTATGCTATGATCGAGAAAGAAATCCTCATCAATTGATACAAACTCAAATTCAATCGAAAAGAACACCTATCATAGAGCAATTTCAGTACCTAAATTATACCAACCAAACCTCAACGGAACCATCAATGTCACACTCTGGTCTTTCGAGCAAGCTTTGACCACTCGGTGTGGTATGCTCCCGGACGATCAATCCTTTCATAGGTATGCGCCCCGAAGTAGTCCCTCTGAGCTTGCACGAGGTTTGCAGGAAGCCTCCCACGCCTGTACGTATCAAAATACTGCAAGCTAGCAGACATCCCCGGGACACTGATACCCTTCTGAATTGCCAACCCCACTACTCTCCTCCACGCTTCTTGTCTCTGCACCATCTCCCTAGCAAACTCTGGATCCACCAACAAATTCGCAAGCCCTGGATTCCTCAGGTATGCTTGCTTGATCCTATCCAAGAACACAGCCCTTATAATGCACCCGCCCTTCCAAATTCTTGCAAGCTCCCCCAAATTCAAATTCCACCCCTTCTCAAAACTCTTCGCCCTCAACAAATTCATTCCTTGTGCATAACTACAAATCTTGGAAGCATAAAGTGCTTGCCTAACATCATCAATCAGCCTCTTCTTATCCACCAAGCCCACATTGTTAATGTCCTCCTTCAACCCTTCCTTCTCAAAAATTTTGGACGCGTTCTCCCTCTCCTCCTTCAAACCACTCATGTACCTAGAATCTAACGAAGCCGCAATAGTGGGTGCTGCAATAGACAGCTCAGCGGCCTGCTGAACAGTCCATTTCCCAGTACCTTTCATCCCAGTTTTATCCAAAATCTTATCCACCAAATGGCCATTTTCAGTCTCTTCATCCTCGACCCGGAAAATATCTGAAGTAATCTCAATCAAGAAACTCTCCAACTCCCCACGATTCCACTCAGTAAAAATCTCCGCCAATTCATCATTACTCAACCCCCCAACATTCTTCAAAACATCATACGCCTCGGAAATCAGCTGCATATCACCATACTCAATCCCATTATGCACCATTTTCACAAAATTCCCCGACCCCCCTTCGCCTATATACGTAACACAAGGCCCATCATCCACCTGCGCCGCCACCTTGTCCAATATATGATGTATATTCAGATATGCCGTATGTGATCCTCCAGGCATCAAAGAGGGCCCATTCCGGGCCCCATCCTCTCCACCCGAAACTCCCATTCCTAAATACAGAAGCCCATTTGCAGAGGCTTCCGACACACGTCGCTCAGTATTTTCATACCATTCGTTACCTCCGTCGACAATCGTATCGCCGGGATCCATGTGGGCCGATAAAGCGCCAATTGTCTGATCAACCGGAGCTCCGGCTTTGACTAGGATGATTATGGACCTGGGCTTTTTGATGGACAGCACGAATTCTTTCGGGCTATACTGGCCGAACAGCGGGAGCCCACCTTCGCGTTGGGCTCGATCCACGGTCTCGTCTACCTTAGAGGTGGTCCGGTTGTAGACGGAGATGGGGAAGCCCTTCTCGGCGATGTTCAGGGCCAGGTTCTGACCCATTACTGCCAGGCCTGCCAGTCCAATCTGCGAAAGCGTGGCTGACTCCATTGTCGTTGAGAACTAAAACTCCCGTGAAATGTATTGAGGAGATAGAGAGAAGGTCGAGACTGATGAAATATAAAAGAATGATATTTGGTACTAAAATGACGAAACTGTCCTCAATGATTTTTTAATTTTTTCTTATTTGAATTCTAAAAATTTAGCCCTAATTTGAGCCCTATTTTTGAATAAAAATCACTCTCACACAACGTTTTGATTTCATTTCAATCACACGCAAATTCAAAAAAATTCTTATTTTTTAAACACACATTTCTAATCAATACGATATTCAAAAATGCATTTTTTTTAATAAAAATGGAGTTCGAACAAATTCTTATTGTTTATTTTCTATTCGTTCTTTCTAAAGTAAATACGTAGAAAAAGCCTGAAAATCACTTTAAATAGGAATAAATTTGGCATTGTTTAATTTTTTAATAAATTTGTGAATTTTTTTATATGTTTTAAAGTTAAATGTTTGAGATGGGATGTTCGAAGCTCAAAATAATCTTTTTACCATAAAACATATTTTAGGTGGATTTGGTGCAATGGGAAATAGCATTTCTTTTTAACCAGAACGTGGGTAATTTGGTCAATTGAGTAATTATTATTACAATTTAGAATGGAGCCGTGGGACGCGTGGGAATGTGGCGGACTCGTCAAGGGGGTCAAAGGTTAGTGACCAACAAAGGGTACGATGACTTCTAGGT
>CAIGRF010359561.1:0-13929 GCA_903798235.1 Fraxinus ornus | reverse complement strand
TGTTACATGGTTAGAGTGAATATATTTGTGGGTTTGATGGTGAGAGGTTTCGTTCATGGCCTATATAGCATGAATTATTTGGGAAAATGCAACTAAATCTAAACTATTCAACAATTAAAAAAAAAAAAAATCTGGGGGCGCTGCCCCCGAACCCCAACCCCTTCAATTTTGGACCCCTTTACTTCAGCAGACTGACTCCACCCCTAATCTCGCCCCCACTCAAAATTAATCTAGGTCAGCCCATACTTAAGCCCTGTTTGATCACAAATTTTCCCTAGAACTAGGAAAATATTTTCCATTTTCTTGATTTTGACTTGTTTGATTGCTAAATTTTCTAGGGAAAACATTTTCCCCCATCCTTATTTTCCTCAAATTTGGTGAAAAGCTTTTTCCCACCATTTTGGTGGGAAAAGCTTTTCTGGGCTAATGACTTTTTTTTTTTCAATGAAAATAAATTGCATAACTAGTTGTAAAAAAAAATTCACTTTAATAGACAATTTTCATGTAAAACAAAACCAAACGAACACTAAATTTTGATGAGAAAAATAATTTTTTTATGAAAATTTGTTTTTCGTTTTTTACTTTTTGTCAATGGAAACAAATTTTATAACCAATTGTGGAAAAAAAATTCACTTAAATGGACAATTTTCATGTAAAACAAAGTCAAACGAACACAAAATTTAAAAAAAATTTGAGTGAAAAATTATACCAATCAAACACACATAATTACAATTCTCAGCAAAACAATTTCTAGAAAAATCTTTTTCATATAAAACATTTTCTTTCCACCCATTTTCCACCTTTCTATCAAACGAACCCTTAACTCAATTCTCATTTTCAATTTATACACCGACTCACATGTAGACCGACAACTGTCGCGTGCCATCTACCATCGCGCTTAGCTAACTATCGTCCTGGATTTCTGAAATTAAAGCATCAACATTTGATTCTTCTTCCACAAATATTCTCTCTTTTTTACCTAATCAATATTGAAACTATAATCGAACCAAACCAAATGTTTCATATCTTAAAATAAAAAAATAATAATAAAAAAAAAATCATTCGGTGCCATTATCAAAAAAATCATTGTTTCATGGTTCGATTCTCTTGGATCAGAACCAAATGAAATCATGTCAACCCCCGGTGAAGAAGGTAAAAAGTATGGATAACTTTCCCTGGTTTGAATGCATTGACAAATTCTAAGCTAAATCCAAGAGATACACCGAGAAAACAAAGAGAAGGAAACGAAGAACCACAAGACTTCTCACGTCACATGCATGAATCTAAACGAGTTAGTACATTACGAAAGCTTCAACAGAAACAAAAGAGAAATGCACTTCGCAGGACACACCTACCACTACAGACCCCCATAATTTTGCCGGGCTCCTCGACTCATTCACCATTTGCAGCACAGCAACAAATAATAAATGTCTTCCCCTGCATCTCTACACACAACACAAGACACAAGGATCCTTCCATGTGGCCTGAATGAAGAGCAGATAGTTGGGATAGCCTCTCGGATGGTAGCCGTGTCCAAAAAAGACATTTCCATCTACGCTTTTTGAGCCCCACGCCACCTTCTGAGGGAAAATATTCAGAAGGTCCTTTCAGCAACAAGAAAAGGAATAACTTCGTAGACATTAGAGTATTTACAAATCTGGCCCTGTCCGACTCACTCTATCCTGCCTCCCTAAACTATCTTCATTATCTTACAGCAGATTCTAGCTATTCTTTGACAAGTAGACCTCTAAAACTGGGGATACCGATCCTCCAGACGAGGTCATTTTTCCTCCAACCTGTGAAAAAGAAACAAAGACAACTTGTTATCAAAACAGATCTACACCATGATGAACTAAATATGTAAGTTAATGGCAAACAAGATTCGAAATCCAAGTTTTTTGATCAAGGCATTACCACTTCCGTGACAAGTTTGCTACCCCAACATAATAAACTTGGAATATAAAATGGCTCCAAAATAAGTCATTTATCTATGGCCATCATTCTCAGCCCTTTTTTCATTCTAAGAAGCATGGACATGGAGGTTCTTTCAGAAAGTAGAACACAACACATCGAAATGTAGTTTTATGAATAAAAATACAGATATTAATGCATCTACATGTGTGTATTTATGTATATTTTTCTGCTGCTTTCTTGATACTACTCTTGCACCTACGTTTTAAGTTACACTGCATACACGTCATGCATCTATATCCTCTAAAAATGGATTCGTCGCATTGAACAAGTGTAGCTCAATATATTAGTTGTTCGAATCTTTCATTACCTAATATAGAATTGGAACCAAATAATATTAAATCTTTATTCCGTTGTATGAAAATTATATTACTCTTTCACGCGTAATTAGGTATTTGAGTGGTTCAACGTGTCCAATACTACTCAAGAAGTGCCCCTGCATGTAGCTGAAATTTGACTTCTGTTTCTTTTCTTTTTGGAAATAGTCAAGAGTTGTGAACATATATGAGTGCACACACTTTTAGTTTCAATCCAAGAGCGTGAAACAAGTTTAAGAAAGGACCCAACACCCATATCTTCAATCTCTATTTGCCTCGGGACTTCAATGTATCATAACAAAATGGATTTATAGAAACCTGGAGGTTCAATCTCGTGAAAACTGATGGAATAGGGAAAAAGTTGACATACCTCTAGAGCTTCACTTCTTGTGACTTTTCCCAGATTTCCAAAAACTCGGCAAATATGTTGCAGCAACATATGGGCAACCAAAAAACCGAACAAGGTTTTGGCAATCTTTTTCTGCCGATTCTTTACTATCCGTCACACGTAGATGACTCAAGTAGGTTTTTCCTTCATATATGTAACAGAGTTGTTGCCACAAGAGCACGCTCAAACCAATCTCCACTGAAACACTAGAGATAAACAGGTAAACAAGTACGAGCCCTCTTGCCGATAGAAACACCTCTGATCTCAGGAAGGTAAGAATGGTTTCTTTTAAGGCTTTGAAAATCAACTCACTGTTAGCAAAGCTGACCGACCTATAGTTTAATGGTGGCGATATATGAAGTGCAGAGTATGACGACATGATAGTGACATAAATCATACTGATGACTGCTGACATGAGGAAGAGAATGAAGCTCCGGTGATTTGCTGCGCCAACGCAGTTCCCGATCTGCTTATGACGAAACAAAAGCTAATTATCAAATAGGAATTGCCCGAATATATATAACAGAAATAGTAATCATGCCAAGATCTTCCAGTTACATATTTTAAGCAGTGTGAAGTAATTAATAGGTTGGTAATAATTCACAAACACCTCACAGTTAATTTAGCAAAGTAGCAAAGTGCACAATAGTAGCTACAGAACTTATTAAACAAGCATAAATGCTATTGTCACGGGGCTAAGTTGAGGGAGCTCAATAGGATAAAGTTCTTGGGCAGCGAATGTAGGTACAAGATATCCAGCACAGAACGTCCTGGTACCTTTTTGATTCGTCTACTATTTTACCTCTTCAGTTGTTTATTGATTCATTAGAGTTTGAGATCAGCGCTGTCCAATCTTCTCTAAATTTAACATACCTAGATTTAGCTTCTATTTTCCATTAAGAAACAGATATCCTGATACAGAGTTTTTCCAATATTGTTGTCGTAGACATGGATGGTTGAATTTTTTGTGTGGTTGATGTCATTGCTAAAACATATTTACTTTTAAGTGAAGGACATTCTCACCAAAAGAATGCAACGATGCAAAAGAAAGTGGATCCAAAATTTCAAAAATATTCAGTCATCAAAGGTGAAATTTCACATATAGTTCAATACACCAATCAAAGAACTTCGAACCGTATCATACAATTCAAAGTGGAGTCAGTTTTTGATGCAGTCGGAGGTATCTTCAGATCAAAACTATCTCATAATTGTCATCATATATGAATAAGACTTAGTTCACCTGAAAGCTTCGTTACAGTTTACAACATTGCCTTTTTGTATTTAATTTAACTGAGACTGTTTGAAAAAACAAGAATGACATATACATACATGTTTGGGAAGTGGATAAATTAATATTTAAGCGATAATAAGTTGTGGGTCCTATGGAATGTGTGGATAATAAGTGGTTCGTAGTTATGGAAACTAAAAAATATGTGGACAAAAATAATGTTTGACCAGATGTGATTAAAATATAATCACTTCCCAAACATGCATAGCTTTTCAATCGTGGAAACTCTGATGTTGTCAGATGGTTCTGAAAACTACCATTCAAGGACAAAATATTACTAAAGGAGCAACATTTTTCTTAAGCTGGGAACAGCATGCAATACTTACAAATGGGCAGTGATGATCCATGTCCAATATACAAATTCCGCATGAACGGCAATGGTGTGTCCTTGGTGATTTTGGCTTCGAGCAATGGTGACAGAAGGTGAAGTTCTCCAGTCCACCTTTCCCCACAGTGGGGTAGCTACCCCATAGTATAGTTGGTGGACAACCAGCAGGTCGAAATGCCGCTAAGCAAAATGTAGACAAAGTAGATATAGACAAGATTACTGCTATTATTAAGTGAAAAACACCACAAAAGAAACTGATGGAAAAGATGATAGGAAAAACTGCCCAAACACCACCACCTGTACAATAAGAAGAACATAGTGAATATTTATATCCATTAAACTCAAAAATAAAAAATCCTGTAAATTAAGAAAATAAAATAATTGCATTTGCTTGGTCAATAGAAGGAAGATGATGAATTTGATAACGTCATAATTGACACCATTGACGCATATGTTATGTTTACCTCAGATACGAGTGCAGACTATGATGCACTGACATGGATACGTGTGTTGACACGATACGTGTCGGATATGTCGACACACGATTTTTCAAAGAATACTGACACGACACATTAATTAAAATCCTTAAAATTATTTATTTATATAATATAAATTTAATTATCTACTTATTAATTTTTCTTGTTGAAATCTTTTAAATATGAGTATGTATTTATTATTTAATAATAATTTTGAGTTAAAAATATATAATATTTCTGATAAAGAAAGAAAATGACCACGGTAGTGTCGGTATCCGATACGAGTCTAACACGTGTCGAATACGGATACGCTACCCTAGTTGGAGTGTCCGTGCGCAACACAACCCCTTGCTACGCTTTCGGTTATGTTATGTACTCCGTTGCAAGATAGCCATTGGGTTTGTGCCATTTTCAACAAGCCATGATCACAAGCTTCCTTATTCCATTCTTATATAATCGGAGACAGAATGGCACGTATGAAAACACACAAAGTTATTAAAAGCAATCATTTGTTACATTGTTTGGTCGTCACTCCATGTATCATTTGATAAATAACAGATAGCATTTCCCTTTGCCTATGATACACTGACATGGATACGTATGTCCGACACGACACGTGTTTGATATGATGACATGCGATTTTTCAAAGAAACTAATACAACAGGTTGCCGACACGTTAATTAAAATCTTTAAAATTATTTATTTATCTAATATAAATTTAATTTTTTACTTGTTATTAATTTTTCTTGTTGAAATATCTTAAATATGAATAACTATTTATTGTGTATAATAATTTTGAGTTAAAAACATATAATATTCCTGATAAAAAAAAAATGAGCATGGTAGAGTGTCGATATCTGACATGAATGCGACACGTATAAAACACGGACATGCTACCCTAGTTAAAGTATCCGTGCAACACAGGGTGCAGACATGGCTACTTGTCCAGCATCAGAATTGTCAAAAATAACAAATTATGCTTTAAATGAACGCAGACCACATGACATAACACAGGCTGATATTCAGATTTAGTAATTGAAAAACAGTACATGGTCACAGGTTCAAGACAAAATAAGGAAAGTTATCCTTAATTTATTCCTCTATTGCTCAAATATAATTAGGACAGTCTTGCGTTTTTCCTAGAAAGTCTACTCCATTGCCTACCTAAAACTGTTACACCTAAATGTCTAAGAAATCCAAAATACAAGGGAAACAACCGTCACACCTAAATGTCTAAGACGTCCAAAATAGAAGGAAAATCCGACTTTGCTTTTTTAACTTTATCTGACCACTAGAAAATTCCCATTTTTCTTCATATATTGACTGCATTAGAACTTGACCAAATTTTCATTTGAATAAACTTCTATTTTCTTGAATTAGAAAAATGGCATAACTGTCCAGTCTAGTCAAGATTTAGACTAACAATACTAGAGAAGCATATTAATAAGGCAATATGTATAATTCCACGTTCCTTATCAAACAGATTGATCCAAATGAATTCCACGTGCAACAACTTGGGGAGGGAGAAAATGGAGTCTTCAACAATGTAGATTGAAGTATTGGATGCTTACACATAAAGCATAGCATAAATAGAAGGACAATACTGACAAAACACCGGTCTCGTAAGCGCCTCCACTTGAAGTACTGGTTTTCACATTTCAACGCGTTTTGCTTTGTTATAGATCCACACCAGCCACATTTGAAAACAGACGCATATGGAGAAACAAGAACTCGGAGCCCACAACCCCAGCATGTTGTCTCGTGCTCCACATCCACAGAAGATGCACAATCCTCCTCCTGTAAATCAGCATGTCAAGCAACCAGACCATATATTAAGGACAGCAGAATGTTATTGACTTACTGATATAACATTTGAACTTCCAGAAACAAGAAGCATAGATGCAATTCAAAGTAGATGACCTAATAGAGGAAATCATTACAAAATCTTTGAAGCGACCTTTTTCAGAATAATATTAAAATCCTACACCACTGACAGAATTTAGGGCCAACATTTGTCAGCGAAAATTATCGCGGATGGAAATTTAAAAGATATTCTTAAATTTGATGAAAGTCACCAACGGATACTAATTTATGTGGATGATCACGGATCAGTGATTGTTGACTATATTACCGTCGTAATCACTCACGACACCTCCATCCGCGATTATCTAGTAACGCTATCGATGATGCCACCGAAATGATTGCAATTCAATCATTAATCATCGATAGAGAAGTGATTATTATCAGTATCATAGACAGAAGTTTACTATCGAGTAATGCAATCTATGATGCCACCAACAATGACCATGATTCGATTGTTAATCGTCGCCTTGCCAGAGAAGTGATTACTGTCAGCATCATTGCCAAACGTTTACTTTTACTTTATTTTTAACAAGTTACTACCAGTATTTTGTCAAAAACTTAAAATATTTTTTTATTATTGACAAAATTTTCTTTTAGTAAGATTTTATTTTTTTGATACTTTATTTACAAATGAATTCTTTAGGGAAATCAAATTTCTTAATATTTATCTTTTAATAAATATGGGACCTCGTGGAACCGTCTTATTGAGCCGGATTGGCAGTAAAAGAAATGGAAATACTCATTTCCTTTCAATCTTTTCCCATCTTACCGTGTAAGAGTTTAAATATGAAATGGTTTTTTTTTCTTTTTTTCCCACAATAATCATATAATAATAACATACAGCAAAATATACGTATTTTTTATATTTATAATTATGGGTTTTACTACCATTTGTTCTATTAATAAAATTAATAATAAAATTTGATTCTATTGAAAATTCTATAGTTTTGAAACTACTCGTCCCTTTTTCCTAGTTCAAACATGCCAAATTTTGGATGGGAATCCACAAAAGAGCAATTATAATTGCAAAAAACTCGAAAACAACTAAACAGTGTGGAATCCTGGTCAAATTTTCCGGGATCAATCATGTAGACATTCAAATAAAATTATATTACAATTCCAGATCCATGGAAAATGGAAAAAGTCGAATTCAAAAAGAGTTTTGAAAAAGGAATTGGATGATGTATCAATCAGATTATACAAACACACATGTATGTGATTATGGGGAGGGAGTATTACCTTGGAAACGATGTCGTATTCGTTGGAGCTGAGGCCGGTCGAGTTTGCGGAATCCATGGCCTACATCCAAGCCTGAGGCTTCAAATTTTTTTATTCTCGTCTGGTTTTGACCCATCGCTTTTATCATGTTTTTTTGTTTATAAATAAGTAGGATTGAGGTACTTTTAAAATTAAACCCGTCAAAATGACACCTCTTCATTCTACTTTTCAACTTATTCATATTTTCACAATAACTTTAACGTCAAAAGATAAAAACGTGTATATAAAATAATTACAAAATATTATTTTGTTTAAAAGACAATACTACCCTTTAGTTAACAAACAAAAATCAAACACTCCCTACGTAAAATTTCAAAAACAACTAACTTTTCTTATCAGTTTATTTCAACACAGATAAAAACTTTCTCATCTTTCATCTGTTTCAACCTTAACATCCGAAAAATTTATTAAACACTAAATCCTGAATTTTTTTTATATTAATCACTTCGAATCGATGTATATTTACGTATGTTTAATTTCGTTTTCGTTAAATCGGTATACGTTTTAATCGTCAAATTTATTTCGACATAAATAGTTAAGTAGATAAAAATTTTTAACAAATCTATAATTTTTTTAAAACATGAACGAGAAAAAAATTTATCTGCATCTTTCAGACGAAATGGATCTAATGAAAAACAGTCGGAGGGTTGTTTAAACAATCAGCCGATTGTTTAAACAGCCAGCAAAGAGTGGGCTGAAACAACCGGCTGTTTTGCTTTTTTTTTTTTTTTTTAAAATTCCTGTTAAAAGCAAAATTTTGGACTACGTATTTTCTTTAAGAAATTCTGTTTCTTCTCGCAGATATGGTTGTAATGTCATTTTATTACTTTAGTGACTTCGAATTTGATGAGAAATATCAATAAGTATGGAAATAGATAAGCGATAAATATGCTGGTACTCCAGTTTTCATAATGGAGGGTACAACATATGCTTCGTTAAATTTATTTCGACATAAATAGTTAATGTAGATAAATTTTTTTAACAAATCTATAATTTTTTTAAAACATGAACGAGAAAAAAATTTATCTGCATCTTTCAGACGAAATGGATCTGATGAAAAACAGTCGGAGAACTGTTTAAACAATCAGCCGATTGTTTAAACAGCCAGCAAAGAGTGGGCTGAAACAACTGGTTGTTTTGCTTTTTTTTTTAAAAAAAAATCCTGTTAAAAGCAGAATTTTGGACTACGTATTTTCTTTAAAAATTTATGTTTCTTCTCGCAGATATGGTTGTAATGTCATTTTATTACTTTAGTGACTTCGAATTGGATGAGAAATATCAATAAGTATGGAAATAGATAAGCGATAAATATGCTGGTACTCCAGTTTTCATAATGGAGGGTACAACATATGCGGGAATATACCATAATTTACAAAACAAACTGCATGTCGACCCTGTCTTGAGGATGACGTGATTATTCCTCAGCCAGTTGTTCATTATCGTGATCTCACTATTACACACCGGTTAACTTTAGTGTCTACGTATGTCACGCAAAATACTTTAATAGTTAGAGCCCTTTGATAGAGATTAAAATCGAATTAAAACTGAAAAACTAACCGTTATTGTTGACTTTTATTGGAGAGTGGAACCCAATAACGGTTATATTTTTAATTTTAATTGGATTTTAATCGGTACCAAACGGACCCTAAATTTGTAATTTCACATACTATAAAATTGCTTTTAATTCTTAAATTGTACATAATACATATTTATTTGACTAAACACTAATATCTCATAATTATTTTTTATAAATAATATTTAGCCGAACTTTTTGTTATTATAAACTCATGGGTTAAATGTGTGGTAAAAAATAAATAAAAGTAGTTGATCCAATAAAATGTGTAATTAAAAATAAAGTTCAACCAAATTATAATCTCAAAAAAGTTTTGTCAAATATGGGCTTATTTTATATCCTAAAAAAATCTATTGAAACTAATATTTTAATTAATTTATAATGGCATAATTATTTCAATGATGTAAAGAAAAACACATTGCTAAAAACATTTCTTTTTGAAAGGACCAAAACCACATCGGTCTTATTTATTCTCATACCAACAAACAAGGGTCTGAGCATCTTACACTTTATTGTACAAACCCGAAATGAAAAAAAAAAAAAATTAACAGCAGCTGCAGCCTGCAAGACATAAACTTGAATGAATATTATCTCGACAAACGATGCTTCAAATATGCCTAAATGAAATAAACAACTCTGACAAGCAGAGGAAAAAAAAAAAGAACAGGACCAATAATACTTGTGGTCAAATGACCAATCTTAGATCGCGAAGGCTCGACATGATGATAATCTGAAATGCTTCAATCCTTCAGGCAGCAACCTGACCGAATAGCGATTTGCGTATCTGCAATTAAGTACGTGGTTGAAGATTAGTCAGTATCGTGAAGACCAAGGTGTGACGAAATTGAGTGAGAGGAGAGAGGAAGCAATATGTGGACGAACATTAGACTACTAAAGCATATTGCAGAATATTTTAGCCCAGAGAGAACAGAATCGAGCATATTTAAGGTTGAATTGGCAGTTCAAGCCTTCGATTCCATTTCTCCACCTTTCCTTTCGTACATTGTGGTCAGTAAATCACGTCCTCAATGTGGGAAACCTCCTATCCCTATCAGACATCTTGATAAAGCATAAATCTTTACATTGAGCAGTGACTTTTCAAAGTCGCACCCTATCCTATCTTTTATAATGGAAGTCAACAACTTTACAATGTTACGAGACAGAATGGGAAGAGACTCTAAAGAGGTAATTATCCCAGTAAAATTACCCTTCAATGGACAGCTCTGATATTCTTTTCTATCTTCTTTTTAAAATCCTTCTATTCTTTTCTGTTCTTTTATATTGGCCAAACAAAAATGAGTTAATCAAGTATATAACTATTCCCAAAAGAAGGGCAGAAAAGGTAAATACAAGGCAATTTCAGACATAGAAAAGTAATCACATATTCATGCATACAAAGTGATGAGAGACAGGTTCCAGAATCATGACATTTGAATAACTAGAAGGAAATAAAAGTTCAGGCAAAAATAACAGGATGAAATAAATGATGAAAGTATAACTTTGAGAATGAGTACCTCAGGCAGCTTTTTACGGAACACAACATCCAATCTAGCATCAAGAGTGTTCTCGAACACGATTTTCCCATCCCTGGAGGCCAACACTACACCACCAGAACTGAAAATAGAAGGAATAGAGTTATATCGGAAATCTTGCATTGGCAACCATCTCGATAACCAATCAGTTATTTCAAGAGCATAAATATTCCAAGTTAGTTGAGTTTACTCAGCAGTACCTTATAGCCTAATTTTTCAAATATTTTCTTTCTTGGCTAAAAGTAAAGACCTAGTAGTAGATATGTACCAGAAAGGTCCGTGTGCATTGTGATGGGAAGGAGCAGGTGGCAGGTGCACGTTATCAACTATGATCTCAGGTGGATAAACGTTTGCCTTCTTTGCATACTCCTCCTTTGCTGAATGCAAGACAGAATTCACCAAGTGCACGTCCTCTTTACGGCAGCGCAATAAGACAGATGGCTCTTTCAGCCTGAGCAAACTCTGAAGTACGAAACTTATTTTTTAATTAGTAGCAGTTATGTTGTTAGATGAAAATGAATTAGCATCCATGATCATGCCTGAAGCCTGAAGGTGTCGATCTTTATAAATGACAAGTTTCAACACAACATACCAAACATATTTACCAAGTCATACTTCATATGCTTTAAATCATAACCAAAGGAAAAAATTAATTTCAATAAAGCAGAGTGAGAATAGGCACAGAAGTAGATAACAGGGTTAAAGGTTTTGGGGTTTAGAATTTTACAGGAAATAACACACAGAATCCATAACAATTTAGCTAGAGAGAAATTATGATCCCTGAAAATTCTTTTGCAATATTTTCCTGTTCAATTCTTATCTACAGGTGTATCAGCATTTGCAACCTGTGCTATTAAAGTAGTAGACACCACAAAACTAAACCATAACAGATTTTCAACAACCTGAAAAATAAGATCTTTCAGGAGATGTTTATAGCTTCCATGATGATGGCTCACGTGCAAGAGCTCTTTCGATGCAGCCTCCTTCATGGAGCTGACCAAATCATCCTGAGCTTGAAGAACTTTGATTCGAGAAGCATTAAGCTGCATGGAGTACTCGCTACAACAACCCAAATAACACAAATTTACATCACATGATACATAATAAAAGTCAAAATATTTACATAGTGTTACACTTTAAACTCTGTGTTCTTAATTCAGATTTTATGATAAAACAATTAATAAGTCTGCCAAGTAGTAATTTTTTAAGAAAAAGCTATTGTTCTAAAAAAAAATCTTAGCTAATTTCGTACTAGCCCAATTAACAACAAACATCATCATCTTACATGCAATTTAGATCTCCCAATAATAAATTGGAAAAGGGGATATTCTTGTACAATAATCAGATTAATTAAATCAGAAAATAAGCATCAACAACATCTCCGCAACAAATATAATCATAAATCTACTTCCAAGTCCCACGCATTATAAATCTGCTCGAATTAAAGACCTTTTTTTTTTTTTAATTTCATCTCTATTGAGCGGAATTGTTACTGAAAGAGTTTGAAATTTACATTTTCTTTCGGACTTGGACTTGTTTATCTTTGCGCTCAAACTCCTGTCTGATTTTCTTCTTCTCCGTTTCCACAAGCTGCAACTTCTCAATGTTGAACTCCTGCTCTCAAAAATCAATAAAATAAAAAAACATTGCATAAGCACGAGAAGCAGATTAACTAAATCCAATCGAATCGAAACTTTCGAGTAAAATTACTTCTTCGGCGGAGACGGAAATCTCGTTTGCCTTCTCTTCAGCTTCTTGCCGTATGAAACGGACCATCTGCTGGATCTGCTTCGATACATCGCCGTCGTTCATTTTCGAGTCTGTATACGGGTCGGGTCGGGTCCGGCAGATCGAAACGGATTTTCAGCTCTGTAAACTGATTGGTGCCTTCGATCTATAATCTGGCTAGTGAATGAGAAGGCGACAGATATACACACATGATAATTGCAGTTTTAACGAATCCGAAATTACATACTATGCCCCAATGTTTCTTAAAATTACAAAAGACTTGTAATTTTTCTTGTAACTATCATTAGGTCCCCATGTTTCAGTCTTGTATAAATTTTTAGCTTATTTTATTTTAGAGTGTTGACACATAAAAATGTGGCACATTTAAATGGCCCAAGAGGTGAAACCCTAAATAAGAGATTTGAAAGATAGGCTTAAAAAAAACTATGAAAAAATGCTCAAAACAGAGTTGTACAATGAAGATCAATCATCGCCCAAGTATATAGGATGTCCAAGCTCTGGACGAGTACAACATTTTATTTAAATACTCAGGGCGACAATGTTACCATCGGCCATGCTTACGGAACGCCCAGGGTTTAAACATAATTTATTCCAAGCGACGGTTACCAAAGCAGTTAAAGGGCAATTTCATCATTTCCCACGATCGAGGAAGCCCCGATTATTAGCGGTTTGATAGTTGAGGTAATGACGGCAATTAGAAACAGAAATTTCATGATAAGTCAGCTGTGATGAAGAACATGGATAGTTACAGGACGACCAGCAGTTTCAGACGGTTCTACAACAACTACCTAGGAAGTATAAAACAAGGAGAATGCATAGAAGAAAGCGCCCTCTGGAATCAAACGCTCTCGAACAGAGATTGTGTAATTTTCATTATCTTTATTTTCATTGCATTTAACCTTCAATCGTTCTGTGTGCTTGCGCCCCTTGGAGGCATTTTGTTTTCTTATTCATTGTGCATCTTCAATAAAACACTCATTTTTGGAACTTTGTCTCAAGAGGTCTGTTCCTTACACAATCGTCTGAATTTTTCTTTAATTGTTAGCAAGGTCCGACTTTCCGCAGGAAACATAGAGCAATAATATTTATAGTGAGTGACTATCGTAATCATTCTATTTGTCAGATATTTAATCATTTAATTGTTAATCAATAATGTTTATCATGAA